>JBAGKK010108930.1:0-25659 GCA_037177015.1 Euceroptres primus
GCCTGTAGAGCGCCAGTGTCGACTCAAGTTCGACTAGACAGAAACAGTACAGCGCCACGAAATTTTTCCACACGGGTACGCGTCAGGAGTTGTTACTGAGATGGTGATAGATTTGCATGGGTACAGAATGTTTACAATCTGCCACTTGACTGCGACGCCGGGCCGCATTTTACATTCATGGATTTACGAATCCATCATTTCACTATTCCGAATCGCTCTTATTTGTACCATTTCATATTAACGATTTGTGACACAATGTGCGGACGCTTGAAATCAAACAATAATAGTATTTGTAATCATTTTCTCATTAGAGAGGTGTAATAAGTTGTTAACGAGGAACCTAACAAAATAACTTATTTTATGCTAATTAAATGAGCTTTACTAAAAAAAAATCTGATAAACTGAAATTAACCACAAAAATCTGAACACTTTCTTTTGTTCACACTTTTCTTTTAAATTGAAAATCCGTTTCTTTTTCATCACCGTCTAAAGCAGGGGTATGACACGCACCAAATTCCCTTTGGTAGAAGTTGGTTTCCAAAGTACCCAGTTTGGCTCAGCTGAGCAATTGCGAATCTGCGGCGCTGATGATTGCCTTTCGCCAAATTTTCTCGTTTAAATTCGGTTAAAAAACCGAAACCGTCAAAGCAACTGAAATCAACCAAAATGGTCGCATCAGCTGTTCCATCACATCAGTCGCATTTTGACGATTTATTCACATAAATTTACGAAATTTAGGAAGTTCTGTCTGTTAATACAAAATTTCAGTGAATGTATTGTATAAAAAAGAATAAAATTATTAAAATGCTTATTAATTTTAAACAAGATAACTGGGCGAAATTCGATCAGTGCCGCAGTTTCGCGTTTTTCCTCACTGAGTTAAATTGGGAAATATAATAATAATAATCGTGTCATACTCCTGGTTTGAAATCTTCAGTAATGTTCTCAACTGCAATCTACACTGCATCCTCTACATTTTCGCGGAACTATATAGATAACTCTTTTGAACCAAACTTTTTCCCCTCTATTCACTAACTTAACATCTCTGAAGAGCGTTCTCATTTTTCTTTTAAGTTGAAAATTTGATTTTTTATCGATATCTGAAGCTGACTTATACACGAAAGTGAAATTAGTATCGACCTAAAGCATGGTTTACTTTCGATAATATTTTCTCGAAATGGAAGCTTTTTTCCTAATCAAACATTTTTTGCCTCGATTCAGCAATAATTGCTTCAGCTCGAGAACACGTTTTTGTTTCTTGTCCAAATTGCAAATTGAGAAAATTTTTTGCTCTTTTGTAAAATCACACACCATTTCGTTCCTTGACCCCTTTGCCTTGCCACCCTTCATTTCTTTTAAAGCGAAATAACTAATAAATGTAATTTAAAATACGCGCTTCTTTACATATATTTCATAATTTATATACGTACCACTAAATTTTTGTGAATTTTAGTTTCACGTTGTTCTCTGTGAGGAATTAACATTAATAGGACGAAACTATTTAAGTTTAGATCCATAGTCCGGGACGGTGGCATTGGGAATTATTGGAAATGCATCTTATCATCTTGGAAGCAGACTAGTTGGGTCTTGTCTAGTCAAAGGGGTTGAAAATCAATTAGACACCGAGTCGCCGGAAGTAAATCGCAGACGTTATGGCGGACACGTTATTCCCTATTGTTCTACAGACAGTGCCTTCATCTTCCTGATGTACGAGCCACCTGCACCGTCTACTATGTAGATAATTTCTTATACATCACATCGTATTCAAGCTAGATTGAAATTTGAAAATGTCACCCAATGTAGAAAATGAAAGAAAATAGAAGAATTATGTTAAAATTTAATCGATCATTCGAATTACAAACTTTTAAAGAAGAGATTATTAAGATATTAGAGAAAAAATGGCAACATTCTTATTAAGAGTACTTACACTGAGAAAAAAGTCTTGAATCAAAGAAATATTTGTTGGGACAAACAAATGAATCTACTGAATACGTCATAATAAATATTTCCTTGCTGCAAGCCAATGGCGTAATCGTTTCAAAGATAAGAAAGGATTGAATGAAAAAAATATTTATTTCAGTCTGTGAAATTTTAATTGATCAGAAGAATGCCATTATCGATTCAAGGAAAGTAGTGATTTGTTTAAAAAAATTAGGCCATTGAAATTGAGAAAAGTGACTTTAAATGGAGAAAATATTTACTTGCTACGAGTAAATGTGCACTGTGCATGGACTAAAGTGAATTTTTTTAAAGTAAATTTTGAGTACTTCGTAAATTTTTATAAATATTTATTTGAACCAAAAAAACGTCAATTAACGAAAAGAAATGTATTTTAAAACCAAATAAATGTTTCATGGACTAGAAGAAGAATTTCTTTGCGTCAAAATAAAAAATATTTGAAGCAAAAAATATCCCACTGATTCTAATAAATATTTCTTTGGTGAAAAAACATGCGAGAAGTGGCAATGAAGAAGTTTGTATTTTACTTGTCGTACATCTTTTTCTAAATGGATCTTCGAGTTCAAATTATATTTACACTCATTATATTTTACCCATTCACACTAATATTAATATTTATACTATCAATATGCATATTTAAATAAAATAATTTTAATCATTTAAATTATTCTTGAACCTGGAACAGAAAAATTCAATGAAAAATCTATCTCCAGCAGGACTCGAACTCGGAACCCACGGGTTCGAAGACAAACGCGTTTTTTTTTGTAACAATGTTTATTAGAATGCGATATTCATGTGAAAAAATATACAATCAACCGGATAAACATATGTAAAACCGCTCTCGCTTTTGTGTTCACACTAAATCCAAAAATATCAAAACGTTAAAAACAATTGACAACTATATAACCACTACATAGATATGTTTATGTAGTGGTAATGTAATTTTTAATAATTGTTTGTAGCGTTTTGATCCAACTTCGGATCAAAAATGATATTTCTGGATTTAGTGTGTTCTACTTAAACACATCATGAAGTACTTATCATTATTTTGACAATGTGTCCTAATTTTTAGGTAGTAAATGAGTTCTGTATAAAAATTATATCTAAGTCGGTAGAAACCCGCTCGTTTGGGCTAGTAAAACTACGTCGATCTGTTTTCAAAAGGAAGTCAAACGCGTTGACTATTACACCATGGCGACACAAGAAACTAATGTCGAAAACAAATTTATAAGCTATTTAAATTCCAATGCCGACTCAAAGCAAATATGGGCCCCGAGCTGCACCTTTTTTTGAAATGCCTAAGATAAAAAATTCCGAGATTCAGAGAAATGACTTGCTTTTGGAAATATTCGGACCCTTTTTTGAGAGTATTTCTTGACAAAAAGATCATTAACTTTAAAGCTGAATGAGGAGTAATAAAAAAAACTTGATAAATCCACTGGAATTAATTTCTCAATATTTAGCAAAATGTGTCTTAAAATCCATTGATCAAAATAAATTAAAAATGAGATAATCAGTTAGTCCATCAAATAAATTATCTACGCGTTAAAAATCTTTTAAAATCGAGATGCTGTCAAATTATTAACTAAATAAAAATTGATTATTCACTTTTAATTCAGTAAAGACATATGTCACTCATTACTCATCAGGTTTTAACAATTTAAATTTATAATTTTGTGTTTCTATCTTATAAAATCAGTATATAATAATTTTCACACTTGATTACTATTTGAATCTAAAAAATAAAATTTGACATTTTGTAAAATTACGAATTATGAAGGAATTTTAACGAAGTATTTATTAATTTAAAAATGACTCCCATATGACTTGCTTCACTATTAAATATTTAAAAATGTTTACACGATTAACAAGTTTTGTACGTAAGGAATGTGTAATCCGAAATCAGAAATTAAAAAGAACAATTGTCTACTTTAAGGATGTATGCATTTTTGAAACAACAGAGCATTTTTTACATTGATTTCGATAAGGAAATTTTAGTAATATAAATTTAGTAATATAAATTAAGAGTAAAAATGTTTACGTTAACTGAGTTAGGTATCGGTATATTGGTTATGCGAAGCACATAATAAAAGCGAGAATCGAGAAAAATACATAGTTTTTGAATTTAACAAATTATTTGTTATCCATGGGTTAAATATATATTTATTTCAATTGAATGAATATGTACTTATCTTAACAAAATATTTATTCGATTTGAAGAAAGCTATGTTGCGAACGATTAATCATTTTTTCATCGGAATAGATAATTTTTGAACGAAAGAAAATATTTTTCAAATTGAAGAAATATATAATTGAAACAAGGATGCCAAAATGCAGCCTAACGGAAACTACAAATTTAAATGAAATGAATATGTTTATGTTTGTGAATATGAATATGTTTATAATTCCAAAGACATTTATTCTGATAAGAGAAATATTTGTTTGCAGCAATCTCGTTTCGTCTTGCGTATCGAAGTAATAATTTTTTCTAACGAAATGGATAATTATGTACTTAAATCAACAATATAGTTATTTCGTTAAAATAAATATTTATTTGAATTGATACACTTCATGCTGGTTAGGCAAAAAAAGATTTCTTTCAGTGAAATAGACTGATATTTAATTAAAGAAAATATTTCTCTGAAATAAATATTTCATTTCTATATTCGAGTCAACTCTTAGTATCAAATAAATATATTTTCTTACTGAATGAATTTCCATTTGCTATAACAAAGTATTCCTTTCATTCAAAAAACTTGAAGTACTTGATTCACGCTTGCTTCAATTATTTGGTTTAAACACGTATTTATCACTTCAAAAAACAAAATTCATTGCACTGAAGAAATATTTATTTGGGCACGCGAACAAGATTCAATGAAGCTAGGTTCATTAAAAAAAAATCATTTCGTTGAATCAATGCCTTTACATTTGTTTCAAATTAGCAAATAAATATCACCAAAAAAATGATTTCTTTGAATCAATGTTTCAGTTTTTTGCCCTTAAGAAATATGTATTTACCTTTCTTAAGAAATATGTACATATTTATCTTTATTAAATAATTATTTGATGCAAAGAAAGGGAATGAAATAAATGCATTTATTTGACTACAGCAATTTCTTTTCTCAGTGTATTCTTCAACAATTTTGTTTAAACCTAGACGTTTCATTAAAGAATGTTCATTAAGATTTTGGGACGGTTGAGAGATATAATTTTTCATTGAAATTTTTAACTTTTTTGTCTCTGACGTTGTTGCTTTTTCATGCTGCCTGAAAGCCTTGACCAACCCTAAAATTTTCAGATATCCTGTCTGAGTTTTGTGAGTCATTCAGTAATGTCAAACCTTATATTAATTTCTCGTTTAAAGACTATTTGTGTGTCTAATGCAATGTTTAGTACAGTGTATCAACAAAAAATTGGGAGACTAGAGGGACAGTCCTGGCTCGTTATTAACGTCAGTACATGTGAGGCGTGACATGCGTACATTCTATACCCAACCACGACATGTGGCAGGCGGTGGTGTCGTGGATCTGAAATATTATTTTTTGGCCGCGAAAAAAAAGCTGTTAGGACTTGCGTCCGCGAACTAGCCCACCTTCCTTCACGGAAACATGACACTTTGGCAGCTGGCATGCTACCCTTTAGAAGTTACAAACTTACATCCACTTTGACTAATTTCGACACTTTTCTCCTCTCCAAATTAAAATCAAAGTCAGGTATTTAGAGGTGTTAGTGTGATAATTTTCATTTGAAATTATAACCAAATTTGAAATGAGTTTAAAAAATGGTGTTAACTATTAATTAGTACTAAAAATGGACATTAAAATTGTATACTTCTTTATACATCAGTTCTACTGATTAGAATATTTTGCTCATTTATAAAAAAGATTTAATTTTACTAAGTACTACTTTAACACTTCACCATTTGACTATTTCGTGAGAATTCGTAATTTGAGAGTAAGCGGCTTCTCTTTGAAAAAACATCGACGAACGTGACCCTGTTGACTCTAGCTCCCGTTAACAACACAATCCCTCTTGCCAACTGAAAGATGGATTCTATCCCAGCTTCCTTTTCTTTCCTTACTTATGGGTATCTTTTTTTTCTTCAACATTAAGTTTTCCCACGTATCTTTCATGCGTTACGAACAAATTATCCAGATCACGTTCTAAGTGTACGTCGGAAAAGCTTAAGGATAAGGGGAAGAGAACCCGGAAGCACGTAAAAAATTGCACAAGCCACAAGTGCAGAATACATATTAAGATTATTTTGGTTAAAAATAAGGAAGTAGCATTGCATTTAAACGTAAAATAAAAGTACTTTTGATTTCAAGGAAAGATGATTGAATAACCGATAAAGGGAATAATTGAGGCAATGAGAAAAACCCCACTTGAAAATGGCCTTCAATAACAACTGAAAAGGACATGATTTAGGGGCAAACTTCAAGTGGGCTTTACCTAGTTGTCATTCTCAGTGCCTCAATTGAAAAGGAAGAGTTGGACAAAAGTTATTAATGTTCTATTCATATTGGTAAATGCGAAAAGAATGAGGAGCAAGTTGAAATACGCGGGTTCATTGATCGACTCGCAATATTTTAGGGGCGACCACCGCACCGCTACCTAATTTACTTTTCGATTTTTCATGATGTTGCCAATCGATCTTTATTACACCTTCCGACAACTACCATTCTCTCAATCTATCTTTCTCCGTCATAGACACTCCCTTTTAAATTCGCGCTTATGCTCGTAATATCGTTACAACTCACACACTCATCTAGCTTCCGCAACTTCAGTAAGCTTTTTGAAGTATATAATTTTTTATGCATACTCTCTGATGAGAATAATTATTTCTAAACCGTGAATTAATGTCATTAAAGATGAAAAAAGAGTTGAGATCAGTTAATTAATTTAATAATCATTAGGGGTGTGCAAAACACTTGTTATGTTTCGAGTCGAGTGGAATAATTCAATTTTGAAGTAACATTTTATCATAAAGTTGTTGAAATCTATAATCACATTTTATTATGTCAATTTACATATTTATTGTTTAAAATCATTAGTCATTAGTGTGTATTTCATTTCATAATATTTTCGTACAAAAAACTTGCATTTATTTCTTTTAACCAGTTAATTATTAAAGATTGACCGTTTTAGCGGAGTAACCGTTTTAGACACAATTCCCCTAGTAAAATTACAAATATTTCTAAAAGTTTGAAAGAGGTTAAAACTACATACTTTCACGTTCTTTGAAGATTTTTTGCATTGCAAAGAAAAGGAAAAGGATGAAAAATATTCTTCGCTTTCGTTTCAACCAATCGCTGCTAATAATTCGGCTAAACGAACGTGCGTGCAGCATGCAAGGAAGCCGATACAGCGCTGCCTTATACTCCCTTGCAAACGAGAATATTGATTGCACCGTTTCATCCAGACGTAGAATATTTTGAAAGTAGGCGATACGACGCCCAGAGGAGAACTCAGAATGAGTTTGAACCATCCAATTTTCTCGTCTCGTGCGAATCAAATCAATTATAGTATAAAGCCGTATACGTATTAGAGAGGCAGCACTGATTTGTCGCAAGTGCGTCACAGTTTAATGCACAATTTAAGTGCAGTTGGGATCAACGACAAACTGGGAACAATTTAATTATGTTGTAGACCACAGTGAATTTCATTTAGACATGATTGGTATATAGTTAAGTTGAAAATGTAGGTACCATGTATATTTTAAGTTCAGAATTAAATTTCGAATAATTATGTTTTTGGATAATTATATCAGTAGAAAAGCGCTGACACGTGCACGTGCCAATTCAAATTTTTCAAAACAAACAGAAAATTCGTTTTCTCTCTCAATTCTCAGGGCACTAACAATATAAATATTAGATTATCTCACCATTGCAATTGTTCATCCTCACACCTTATTGTTTCCAGTGACCTCTGTTTATTCCAAACCTTGAGAACTTTTCAAATCACTCTCCACATCGGAGTCAATAAGGTAGAAATAAAAATAACTCTCCGAAACACTTGGAACTGTCCTATTGTGTTTTTCTTCTCTTCTTACAGGTGAAGAAACCGACAAGGAAGAAGTCTTTAGGATTACAGGGCATCGATCGAGTAAAACAGTCATCGTCAAAGGTCAACTAAGGTATCGCGCGAAGATGTGTTCACGTGTGTGCGACCACGCGCCATTTTGATTTTCCACCATGTGAGGGAAATCCCCTTCTGCTGTTTCAACACTCTCAACGTCTGCCGCTCTTTTTCTGATAACCGCGAATGATTGTGCTCATCACACCATTTCCTTCGCATGTCCTGTCGAATGGACATTTTCTTTACGATCTGCGAACTTGATTCATTCAATGTAGAATGCAAAACAAGGGTCATTTGCCTCTGTTTAGTACATTTTAATTCCGGTCCACTTGTTTTGTTACGCTTGAGGCGTCTATTTTATCGACTGTCGCGTCTATTACGTAATTCGGAATATATCGTACAGTGCGCGATCTGTCGTCTTTTCATGAAAATTGTACAACATGACTCTTTGTCTGAAATTTTGCTTAACCCTGAAAATGTATACTATAACTATATACTACTGTATTTAGAAATTACTAAATGTGTCGAAATGATCGATTTTGGGTTTTCAATAGGAAATCATACTTGATACTCTCTGATGACATCATACTTGATACTCTCTGATGACATCATACTTATGTTCCGGAAGTGACCGGAAGTTGGTATATTTTGTGTTTGAAAAAAAAATATAACACGTGCGCTTATGGCACTCGCCAACTTTAAATGCATTTTTCGCGAAAGGCAGCAGTTTTTCGATGTTCCAACTTCAAAATGGTCCCAGTGATTCATTTTTCAACCTAGAGGGTTCTTTCTGGCCTAAAATGTCTCCATGCCGACAATATGGGCCTTTTTCTACTGCAACGTCACAAATTATGTGGCTTACGTACAGGGTGGCTACGAGTGGACTGGCAGGATAGGGCCATGAATGCAAGAGTGACAGCAATGCACATTCACATAAGTCTGTACCATTCGCACTTATGGTCTATCTTGCAGCCTACACGTGCCCACCCTGTAGATAACAATTGATATGTCAATACTATATACGCGTTCAATGAGCAATTGAACATTTCTCACTTGATTTGGTTTAATTTAAAGTGATTTTCCATAAAAGTTGTGCAGTTCACGTACAAGTGGAGTAACTTTCTAAAATAAAAAATACACTAACACAGAATGAATTATCAGAGACAAAAGCGTTTGCAAAGAAATAGTGTTATCAACATACATTGTTCTTGTCTCATTATGATTAGTAAATATCAATAGTATATTTTGAAAGCTAACCCTGCAGATTGTTGACATATACATTTGACAGTTTCAGTGTTAAGAAAAGTTTCACATGCAACTTTAGGAAAATTGAATTTGATGAAATGGTACACATTCGGAGCATATCATAAAACAATTGGTGACACTGGGCACAATTTTCACGAATACCGATAACGAACGAGACGCGTTCCACATGAAGCTCGCAGCGAAGCCGTGTCGGCGCCACGCGTATAACTGCGCAGATATTTTTGACCAGGAGCACCATCGTCGATGCCGTCGTTGCCGTAGCCACTATCACTAATACCAACACTATCATCGGCAAGATTCGTGGCTCTGGTATCGCGCCAGCATGCAATAAAGCCCTTGTCACGCGTCATGCTCACGCATGTAAACATTGCGGAAAGCGGATCTCGTGCAGTGACACACTGTTCAAAATGTTAGCAATTTTACTACACTTTTGCTTTACAAATGTAATGTGAATGTTCAATTGTGTTATATTCAAGTGTAATTAATATACATAGTATCGTAAAATAAAATGGCGATACCCGTAAAGTAAATTCAATGAATTGTAAGTTTTACAATACGTGTATAGTAAAATTGACTGTAGTGTTGGGAGGCAGCGTTTGACGGGAGTCAATCAAAGTAGAAAAAATGTTTGGACCGCATTGTTCTAAGCACTGGTCACTGTACATGTTTGTATAATTACAATAGATATAAATTGAGTTCAATAAATATAAACTGGGTAGAGTTTGTTCACTTCCTCCTTAGCTCGATTTTTAACGACTTCTCCGATCACCTCTATTTCCTCCTTTTTCCTTCTACTATTGCCGCCGCGCCGCCACCAGCACTACCACTACCACTACCGCCACATGCGCAGAAACTCGTAGCGCAGCCAGAGATACGCAGTTTGCGGGCAGCGCGGTATGTCGACACTGGCCGCCCTGGTCCGGTTACCAAAAACTCTGGGTGGCCAAAGGAGAAAGAGAGCGCGAGATAAAGGAGTAGAAGCAAGGTAACGGGACGAATGAAGGAGTGAGAATGAGACGCAAACAGTGAGAACGACATGCACTTCTGTTCGTTCACTGCTGCGAAGTAAAAAAAGGTCAAGTTCTCGATTTGCGGCTCAAACATCCGAACCACTGTATACATTCCAGTGTCATTTTTAATCCGAAATTCAATCAAACCATCGCAATCAGTGGCACCTATACTACCGATAAAAAAAATGAGACAATCTGTTCGTGAGAAGATCAACTTTCTTGTTCTAAGTTCAGCCTTTTTCAGTCATGAATTCCATGAATTCCATCTATTATATGAGACCAAGAACGTTTAAAAATGTTAATTATTTCGTAAGTTACTTAAAAGTTCAGAAGAAAAATCGAAAAATGTACTACTTGGGTTTTTTTTTATAATAAATCATTTAGAACGCTAGTTAACTCGCAATTGGTTTTTTTGCGTTTTTTTTTTTTGTTTTACGACCGAAATACATAGGTCCTAAGATCTACGTGAAAGGATACTTTTTACAGCGTGCATATTTAGTGAACACTATCTAAAGAAGTTCAGATTGAATGTTGCACAATAAAGCAATGTTCATTCACAAGGGGAAGGTCAGAGGTGGTGTTTTTTGTTTTAATTCATACTTTTTGTAAAGAAAGGTCATGACCCCAAAGTGAAGTTGTGAAATTTCTAGAACCCAATATTTGCCCAGTTTTAAGAAAAATGGCTTTAAAAAAATTGTCGCTGGTCTTATGTACTTGAAAAAGCCGTCTCCCAAGTGGCCGAGTAACTCAGCGGTTGAGCGCCCGATTTGTGCGCAGAGGCTGCGGGCTCGATTCTCGCCGCCTGGATTAAATAAAAAAAATTGTGTCACAGTGTCTGTAAAATGCGTTTTTACACATCCATATTAGTGCGTAAAACGGCTTATTACACACCCACTAATATGGATGTGTAAAACACAGTTTACGCACACTGTGTCAAAAAATACCGTATGCAACTCGTGCGTACACACGCGTGGTGATCGCGTGTGTAAACCCACATTGTATGCACATGTTTCATAATATATTATTTTTGCTTTATAATTATTTAAATGTTAATATATTCAATTCCATCGTAAAATTTTTGTCAATTACGCGACAATAAACATTTAACATGCTTTTTTTCAATGAAAAACTCACATTTTCGGAGTTTTTTCGCATACAGATGTATTAATTATAAATTTTATAAATTTAATTATTTATTTAAAATTTATGCACACATTATAAAATAAGAATGTATAACAAATAATTATATTTTAAATGAGATATGAAATTTTGATCATGTAGATAAACATTTTAAAATGAGAATATAAACGAAAATTTTTATTTTGGATAGTTTTCTTTCGAATAAAATATCAAGAGTCACAATAACAAATATCGTAGAAAAAATTAAAACTAGAATTCACTATTAGTCGCAAGAGTCAGAATGATAATTGTCGTAAAAGCAGACAAAGCAGAAAGAAATGCTACATCTTGCACATCGAATGAAGGAAGATTTGGCACATGAGCAGGCTTTTCTTAAGTCTTCCATTAGAAAGCACACCTGATTTACGTTCAAAAAAATTTGTCGATAATCGTATTGTATCATTAAATCTATTAAGTACGCAGTTTGTGATAGTCGACAAACTTTTTTGAACGTACATAAGGTGTGCTTTCTAATGAAAGATTTAAGAAAAGCCTGCTCATGTACCAAATCTTCCTTCATTCAATGTGCAAGATGTAGCATTTCTTTCTGCTTTGTCTTCTTTTACGAATACATATTATCATTCTGGCTATTGCGAGTGATTGTGAATTCTAGTTTTAATTTTTTCTAAAATATTTGTTATTGTGACTCGTAATAATTTATTCGAAATAAAACTATCCAAAATAAAAATTTTCGTTTATATTCTCATTTAAAAAAATTTATCTACAAAATCAAAATTTCATATCTCATTTAAAACATGATTATTTGATATATATTCTTATTTTATAATGTGTGCATAAATTTTAAATAAATAATTAAATTTATAAAATTTATAAAAATTACATTTGTATGCGAAAAAACTCCGAAAATGTGAGTTTTTCATTGAAAAAAACAACATATTGAATGTTTATTATCACGTAATTGACAAAAATTTTACGAGGGAATTGAATATGTTAACATTTAAATAATTATAAAGCAAAAAAAAATCCAGGCGCAAAAATCCATAATCCAGCCCGCAGCCTCTGCGCACAAATCGGGCGCTCAACCGCTGAGCTACTCGGTCACTTGGGGGACGGCTTTTTCAAGTCCATAAACCAGCGACAATTTTTTTAAAGCCGTTTTTCTCAAAACTGGCCAAATATTGGGTTCTAGGAATTTCACAACTTTACTTTGGGGCCATGCCCTTTCTTTACAAAAAGTATGAATCAATACAAAAAACATCACCTCTGACCTTCCCCTTGTCAGTTTGGTTATTGTGCAATTTGCTGCGGAATGCAGATAAATGATAGATGGCGTCATCTGAAAGCCGCTGTAAATATTTACTGTAGATATTTACTGTATTTATAAGAATTTGTTAAGACTAATCAATTGTAATTGAATCTTTAACTAATTTCTAATATTGAGGTATGAACAGGCCAATTGGCGACAGCCAAAAAATGAAACTAAAACAACATTTTTCAATATGAACAAAGCAAATGTGGGAGCTTGGCGGAGCTTGGACTTTGTTAGAAACTTGCGCACAGTAAGAGGTGTTACGGTTCTCACCGCCCAGCGCCGCCAACGACGTTCCCTGGTACCTTCACGCACTGACAAAGAGGGAGAATGCGGGGAGGGCCAAAAAGGGCTGCTGAAGAAAAGGAGAGGGAGCTGGAGTAAGAGTAAAGGGGGCAGCGCGCCGATATCGCGAAAGTGCATCGGGCCAAGTGCGTATCCGGTATACCGCAGTGCCGCACGCACGATACTCGAGTTCTCGGCATGGCAGGGTATACACGATGCACGGTTCAATGCGTATATTTACGGCGCGTAACACACATGTACGGTTACACACAAACATCCTGTACGCACAGGATTTTGAGCAAACACGCTCGAAACCTCTCACCTTCGAGATTCACGCTCTATTTTCAATTACTCGAGGGTATATTTAATTTATCTAAAAATATGAATAACAAATGTTTCAACTCTTTGGTAAAATTGATCGATTTTTTTTTAGCAACTTTCTGAGAAATTTAATCGCGTTTAAAAAATGTTACTCTATGGAATATTTATTTTCTATTAGTCTAATAGAAACTTCTACAGGGTGTATCACTATCTCTGTGCCAGCTGGTAACGATGGATAGAAAATAAAAAAATAAGACAAAAAGTCAAATGCAACAATGTTCTGCGGTGCTGTGTTTAGCAACTACGGAGCAACAAAGTTCCGTGTAGGTGTGCCCCCGCGTAACGCGTCGCGGCTGCACTCACACTTCACGCGGGGGCACACCTACACGGAACTTTGTTGCTCTGTAATTCCTAAACAAAGCACCGCAGAACATTGTTGCTTTTGACTTTTTGTCTTATTTTTTTTATTTTCTATTCGTCGTTACCGGTTGGCACAGAGGTGGTGGGACACCCTATATAAATATATAACCAACTATCAAATGTACAAAAAATAAACTAATTAAAGTATATACACTGTTAGGAATTTCTTGAAAAATGAGTCACCTTTTAGATACAGAAGTGCCTTAAATATTATTTTTCACTGAATAGAATCAAAATGATTGTATCTGTAATTGAAAATGAATGCTCCTTATTAATCCAGGCATTGCGTCGGAAAACAGGCTGAAATTCCCGGATAATTGTCCAATGGAATTTTTAGCATAAATCGCTTCATTTGGGGGTTCTTATTGATAGGGGAAAGTTACCTAAGACGAGCCCCCTTCCATATTTTCCAAAAACTTTCGATTTTAAAGAAATTCAGAAGCAAAAGCGATTATTGACATCATAGTTTGATGTTTGCTTTATAAAGTTCATACGCTTAAAAGTTAAAAAAATGTTTAAAAGACAATAAATTTCAATGTTGAAAAAAATGTGTATTTTTCTCGTCTTAGGCAAACCGGTATGCTAAGACGGGCTACTTTTTAAAATCAAAAAACCTATGTAAGTAAACACTAGATATTGATAAATTTTATTCGTAGCGTACTGTTTCAACATATTCTTTACATTTACCACATATTATTTACGCAAAATACATTATAAAACGTAAACTAAGCATTAAATAAGGTCTAACAGAAAATAAGTGTTAAAAAAGTTCAAGGACTAAATATTTATGAAAAGTTGTAAAATCTTAGATCAAGAATTTACTGATATAAATCGAAAAAGCAACATATATATTTTAAAAAATTTCTTATTCATGATGTAAAAGCAATAAAGAGGTTAGATAAAGTTACAACTGATTGACGGGAAATTTGAAAATCTGAAATATTTTCTATATCACGTTGGGAATTCTTGAATTATTAAATTTTAAAGAGAAACAGGTTTTAAATCTTCAAATTAAATTAAATATAAAACAATCTTTTGAAACGCAGGAATTTGAGTAATTATCTATATAAATTTTAAAATATTGATAACATTTTAATAAATAAACCTTTAAAACTTTAATATTACTTTCTTATTGTATAAATTATAGATGAACATTAAAGATATCTTTAAAGGTAGACGCAGCAATATCTACTATAATTGGAGAATTTAAAATTTTATCTAAAGTGTTGGACTCCCTTGAAGCCGATGTAGTTGGAGAAGCATCTTCCAGAAATTGTTGAGGATCAATCGTAATTTTTATGTACGATGTCCTTCTTTTGCGGTGAGTCTTGAGATGTATTAACTGAAGCTTATTTAATTATCACTAAAATGTCTGTAGGCTTAATCAGAGTGGTTTAAATTATTGGAGTTGGAGATTCGTGAGAGTTTGCTGAATCTTCTGTCACCTGTGGTAGTGAGGTACCTGAATTAGGTTCTTCAATCGTGCTTTCAAGAGGAACATCTGTGAGTTCAGCTGAAGCAAAAAGTTCATCTGTGAAAATGAGTGGGTTAAATGGATAAATCCGTGTATTTTTGAAGCCAGCAGAAGTATTTTCGATTGTAGACGCTTTTTTGTAAGCAGCAGCAAACAACTCCGGTATTTTCGCGAGAGTTATAGTTCTTCCAGGGTGGTTTTTCATCCATAAGTTGCACTCCCTCATTATAAAATGCTTTCAACGCACCAAAAAAACTATATCTAGTGGCTGCATTCTGTGTGCACAATATGCAGGAAAGCAAAGCATTTGTATTCCGTGCTCTTTCGCAAAAGTAACGGCCTGCAAAGTTTTATGTGTTGCATGTCCATCTACAAGTAAAAGGACTTTGTTCTCTTTTGATGGTTTCGAAAATTTCATGAAATGTTTCAACCATTGCATGAAGCCGTCTGAAGTCATCCAACTACTTTCTTCAAAAATTGTCAAGAGAACTGGGAGGTGCGTGGTCTAACAACTCTTCGTTCCTTCTTTTTTGGGGAAATATAATTGCTGGTGGAACATATTGTCCCGATGCATCCATACAACAAACTACGGTGACAGACGAGTCCAAGTAGACTCAATTTGCAGTATTTTCACCGAAAGAGCAGCGTCCTGTATCTCATAGTCATGAGTTATGACCTCTCAAAGTTGACCATTTTTGCTTATTTTTAGGGTAACGAAAAATCGAGTTCCGTTTTTTGAAAATTAATCGTTTCCGGTTGAATCTACATTCATGACGCCCGAGGATGAAATGAAGTAGATGAAATTCTGTGTAAATTTAAAAAAAAGACTTCTACTTCCATTCGTTTGGAATTTTTGAGCTTTCAAAAATTTCATTTTTTTCTCACTTTTTGATTAAAAAATCGAAAATTTAGGTTTTTTAAAAATATCTTGTTTCCTGTAAATCCCACGAGAAAATGCCTAAAGGATGAATTTTCAAACAACACAGCTTTACTGTTTTTTGTCAAGTGAGAAAAAAATTGAATTTTTGAAAGCTCACAAATCCCAAACAAATAGGAGTAGAAGACTTTTTTTTCTTTTGATTTACGCAGAATTTCATCTACATACTTTATTTCACCCTCTGGCATCACTAATGCAGATTCATCCGAAAACGACTAATTTTGAAAAAAAAGAACTCGATTTTTTGCCCCTAAAAACAGGCAAAAATGGTCAACTTCGAAAGGTGGTCAACTCATAACTTATTAGACATAGGACACTGTTCTTTCGGTGAAATTACTGCAAATTGCGTCTACTTTTACTCGTCTGTGGAACAATTTTTCGGTAAAGTTAACGGTTTTTAAGGTATACACTACACACTTTTTGTTTTCAAAAGTAGTGAATTTTCGCTGAAAATCGAAAAAATCGGGTTTTTTCAAATGTCTACAGCTCGAAACCTATCAAAGATAAAAGGTTCGTTTTTTTTTCTGGTTTTCTCAGAATTTCGTCTACTTCCTGTTACATATTTTGACAATTTTCTCAAAAATTCAATGCAGACGGTCCGTCCACACAAGCGTGATTTTTAGTACCTTTTCTCCCAAAAAAACCGGGTTTGGCAACTGACCTGATGTCGAGTTTTTAAGGTATCAATAAGTATCTCCAAACGAAGTGATTTATTCTAGAAAATTTCGTTGGACAATTATTCGGACTCCAAAGTACCAGATGCTTGGACTACATTAAATCAGTTCATCTCTCCGAATGGAGTAGTGGTAGCGTTCTTAGTCTAAGAGTTTTCAGGTTAACAGGGTTCGAGTCTCGGTGCTGTTAATTTTATTAATTCCCCCTTATCGTATAATTTTTAATTATACGATTGGAAAATCAAAAACGCTTCGTGGATAGAACATACTTTTATTGAAAACTCAAACTGATATTTTTAACGACATAAATATCGTATTAAAATTAAATATCAAATACATTCGAATCCCGGTTTAAGATATTCCTAGAATTTCGTTCGGTGGCATTCAGTAGATGTGCGGGTCCGAGGGTAGAAAGGGAGGCACGGTCGTCGAGTAGTTGTCAAGCAGCGTACGTAGCAACAGAGCGTGCAGTATCAATTCGCCTTTTGCAATTATTTTTAAAAACACGTTGAAAATTTTTTTCTATTAATTTTTCATCGTCATTTAATAATTTTCATCCCTTATGGTATAAAATTTACACGTGTACATAATTCATTTACATAATTCATATTTTTCTACATAATTCATATTATTCCGACTGAAAGTGGTTCGTACGACCGACTGTGTTCAGAGACACTCAAGGACTATCCCGGTTTAGGACAGGCAATGCCCAAACCCCATCTTAAACCGGGATTCGAGTGTATTTTGTTTTATTTTTACCGTTCAATTTGTTTTTTCTTACATCTCCAGGTGAAGTAGACCGCAGTCTGAAACTTGAACCCATGTAACCCATCGTAGGGCGGATTGTCAACGCAGCGGGGCATGACTTCCCGTTGCTTCCCGTAATTGGGTCTTTCTACCTTTTTTTATGTAAAAGACTCAATAAACGTAAAGAAACTGCCTCTACTAAATTTTACTCATATTCCAAGCAATTAGCAACATATTTGAGTATTTTTGACGCTAAAGACGCGCTGAAAAACACCACCCACCCATCAAAGATAGGATTTTTTTCTGTAAGAACAAATACTTTCATGTCTTGGAAATATCTATGCGACACCATTTGCGGGAATCTCTATCCTGACAAAAGTTCAGCCATACATTTTGTTATAATCATAATTAAAGTTTAATTTTTATTTAGAGGACCTGATATTAAGGGGGTTGGTGAGTTATTTCTCACAATAGCGGATTTGAATAGAAGCTGGAAATGTTAGTAAATTTTCAAAAATCCACATGTTTTTAAGGTTTTCTGAATCAACCCTACAAAAGCAGGTTTATACAAAAAAGGTTGAAATCGATCAGACAAAACCGAAAGTTTTGGCATGATAAAATGTCTAAATTCAAATGTATCTCGATTTTAAGAGTGATGCGAGAAAATTCGTCAGGTTTGCAATTGTCACGTGGCAGAGGACGTCACGCGTCGCCGTGGCGACGAAGTTCGCTCCTAGAAACGACTTCGATTAACCGATGGTCTTTTTATATTCACTTTATTCCATCTGCCTCTGATCTGATCTCAACGAGAGGCTGTGGTTCAACATCTTTGTTCTTTCTTGCCCATCGTCTAAAAGGTTATTTTCCTGGCGGCTATGCGCAGACGTCGATCTTCGATTTAAATAGCAGCGCCGATCTGAATTCCGTCGCGTTTGCGCTCGTTACGCTTTATACACACGACACTCTGCATTCCGAGAGGTCGAAGATTCTAGTCCTTTAGTGTTGACCCTTTGGATGGCGCCGGCGAAAGTACAGAAAAGACTCGCGATACATCCTCGATCAACTTACTTTTTTAAAAAGCGCACAAAAATCGAAAAAGTTTAACAATTTTGTATGTAGAATTCATTGTCTCCAGGCCAAAAATTGATTCCAGGCTAACTCTTGATCTTGCAACAATCTTTCAATATATGTATACGTATAGACTATATTCAGTGTTTTCTGAAAACCTATGTTGCCTTGATTTTTGTGAATGTGAAGACATTTCTTCTTAAAAAGAAGACATTTTTTTCTTAAAAAGAAGAAATGTCAGAAAAGAAGTTATATGGACTTGGCGTGCGATTCCCTCAGGTGAATTTTCGCGTAAACATGCTTTGAGATTATTTCCCGACTGTCGCTATCGCGGAGAAGAGATGTTCTCGGAATAGGGTGGAACGGGGTAGTTAGAGGGAGAATGATCAATTAGAATTAATTAGCAATTAAGAACGCGCCCGCGCTTGCGATTAACTTACTGTGACTACCCTGCTTGATGCAAGTAAGCTGTCTGACACCAAAATCGAGTGTTTCTGTCCCTAAAGATATTCTCTGCTCTAAATTAGAAATTTCAAACGCGTTTTCGCCATTTATTGTTCTGGTCGTACAAACTAGATGATGATCATCTTCTAAATTATAAATAAAGAAAGGAACTTGAAATAAATAACTAAAAAAAAGTGATCTTAACTGTGAGCAATCTTTATTGACCTAAAGGATTGCGGTAGTTGAATTACCAATAAAGAAAATCATAAATCACCAAAAAACAAAAAATCATTTAACTAAATTGTAACAATAATAATAATAATAATACGTCTATAAGAATTCAGAGGTCGAGTATTAAGAAGTCAAAAATTTTAATATAATAATTAATAATAAATAATAATATCTATGGAAAAATTACCAATGTTATCGAGTAATCCGATGTGCACAAATTCAGAGCAATTATATCATGTTATAAGATTCATTATAATTTTCTGAATATGTGATTTTATTCAAACAATTATCATCTACCCTTTTTATAAAAACCATTTCAACAAGTAAACGTTTATTCAGATTACTTTCAATATGCAAAATCTTAAAATTGTCCCAAGAAAATAGTGTGGAGGGTTGTCATTTTGATGTTTAAGCAAATGTTTAGTTATGACATTATGAAATTCAGCATTCAATTTTATGTTATTGATGTGTTCTTCTCTTCGAGTCTGCAATGGTCTTTTTGTTTGACCGATATAAGATCTACTACGTACGCAAGCAAATCTATAAACAACATTAGTTTGATGGATATTTTCTAATTTGTCTTTGCCCAATTTTATAAATTTGTCAAGTTTAGAATATACTCTGTAGATATTTTGAATTCTATATTTATTTAATATTCTTTTAATGTTTTCAGAAATTGTACCATAGAAAGGATGAACAATAAACTTCTTTTTTTTCTTTTTCGATAATATTATTAAGATTTGAATTTTTTATATTATTTTCCATAACTCTCTTATTCATATATTTATCAATAAACTTCTCTGGACAGTTATTTAGAATCAAGTATTTTTTTACTCAATTAATATATTTGGAGTGAAATTGTTTGTCTGCCAACAAGGTTGTAGTATCAACCATGTTTTTAATAATAGCAATTTTATGTTGTATAGGATGGTTAGATAGATAGTTCAAAAGTCTGCCTGAGTATGTGGTCTTTCGATACCAATCGGTAATCAAAGTATCCTCATTCTTAATAATCTTTAAATTCCAAAAATTAATCTCATGATTTATTTCAATTTCATGTGTGAACTGTAATCTGTTATGATAAGAATTAAAAATATTTAGAACTTCGTCTAATTTGTTTTCTGGTATGCATAAAATTGTGTCGACTACATATCTATAATATAAAGGAATTGCAAATTTCAGTTTTTTTAAACAATCTATTTCTAAATCCTGCATAACAATACCTGCTAATATGGGTGAAATCGGAAAACCCATGAGAGTTCCGAAAATTTGCTTGAAAATCTACCATCAAATTTGAAAAAAGTGTTTTTCATAAAAAATTCTATTGCCTCTATAAATTCATTAATAGGAAATTTAGTAATTTTTTCAATATGTTTCCAGCTTTTTTTAATACCGTTAACAAGCAAATCTAAAGGAACATTAGTGAAGAGTGATGAAACGTCTAAAGATATCATGATATGGTTATCAGGAATTTTTATTTTAGATATGGTTTCTTTAAAAGTTAATGAGTTTTTTTACATAAGAATCAGGTTTAAAGATAGATTTCCTTAAAACGAATTAAAAAAATGTTATGTATACGAATTTGCAGATGATTCATTTATCCAGGGACTATTAAGCATCAAAAATAGAGTCGATTAATTCTCACATCTCAGAACTCTCATGCATCATCATGATTCAGGTTGAATTCTTGTTACTGGATTGTGGTTTCCACGAATTCGCATCAATGATCTATTATGATTCATTCGGAAAGTCATCATAAAGAAAATTGAAATACCGGTTGATGCACATTTTCCATGAACTTATTTATTTGCTCAGACACATTTGTCACATGGCTTTTTAAAGACTAGAAAACTAACAACTGAAGTGATATAAGTAGAAAATATATGATTCCATGAATATACGAGCCGAAAATAATGATTATAATAATTTAAAATTCAGAATATACTTTGGACTCTGATAACAAGATAAAAAACGGATTATATCGATTATATATTGCAAATACTACTGACCTTTATAACAGTGATAATTCCAACATTCCAAGTAAATTAATTATGGCTTTTTGGAGAGCAGCATAAATGGACCAAGACAAAGTCTATAACCGAGAAGTTACGTATGACCGACTATGGCTGAGCGGAAAGAAAAGAGGAGGGTAGGTATTTTTAGCGGTTACACATTGTTGTTGACTGTTCTCTCGCGACATTGAACCGCGGCTTGCTAACGTAGTAACGTAGTGGCCTACGCACGTCACCCACTTACACTTCTTCTTAAATACATACTTGTATAAAATGTTGAACTATATATGGGTAGGCATAGTGATATCGTTTCTTAGGAAAAGATATGATTTTCACTTCAAAAGTTCCAGTTTTCATTTTTCTCTATACATGCATTGCGTTACAGACTCTATATTCAAAGACATTTTATAAGTCCAACGGGGACAAGGTTTCTAGAAAGACTTACGAGCGAGAGGAATTTATCCGATTCAAATAACACACATCACCGAGAAAAAGATTTTGTTCGATTAATAAAAACTTGGTTACTATCTAAACAATAAAATTATTTTGGCAGTCCTACAAAGTAAAATTACTTATAATATAACTGAATGGGCCATTTTTTAACTTAAAAAATGTATGGTTATTCTAATCAAAATTTCTGATTATTTTATGTAAATTACCAAAACTTTTGGTTATTCTAGCCAGAATTCTGGTAAAAATAACTGAAAAGTAATGTTACGTTGGGCCTAGCTGAAATTCGGGTTATATTTTTATGTGGATTGGATTTAAGTTTAAGTGAATGGAGAGTTACTTCCTTTCAAAGTTCGGGTTATCTCAAGTTGTCACAAGCTTCGACTCGGTTAAACGCTCGTCGTTTCTCTCGTCCGTGGAGAGGATGACCCTTAAGCCTGGTTCACGGCTCGGGTCGCGGCCATTTCGCAGATAACGTATTCATTCACAACCAACAGCGATTCACGACTGGGGCGTTAGCCTGATGCGCCTTTGTATGTACATATATATCCGTACATTCGTCCATACTAGGCCTTCATGCACGCCACGTACTACATACGTGCTGAGTGCCTCGCATGGTCATGTATACATTCAGAGTAGTTCTGTTCCTATCGCAGAAATCTCTTCGCACATTTCTATTTAACTTTTCTTTAACACGCATACCAATAACTTTATTTTCAAATTTCAATATTTTCCAATTTGATATGTATTTTACTAAAAAGCTAACTGAGAATATGTTAGTTTGATAACATGTACATTCCCGATTTACGTCACTTAATTAAGTAGTTACATTTAACTTAAGTTGCAGCGTGTTGACCGATAAATGCTTAATCTTGTCGATATAGACATCATTACGAAAGAAGTTAATCATAAATATTCTGCAGAGTGTGGGTTTTCAAAGGTGGCCTTTGATACACAAGTTATCTGCCCTCCTCGAGATCATCGACCTGCTTCCGTCCCCAATTTGCGTATTGAAGAATGTATGTCATGCGTGTGAGGGGGTGGACGATGGACGTAAGCAGAGTGCGAATCAAAAAGAATAAAAAATTGTGAGAACTCGAGTAAGAAGGGCGAGAGGGTGGAAGGGTGCAGAAAGACAAAAGTATGAGAGCGAAAGAGAGAGAGGGGGGGCTGGGTCGATGCGTCTCCAATGACGCAGACGCCCACGCATACTGACGCACATACCTACACCAGTGCCCTGAAATTACTACTTATGACCTATCTGTGGGTGGGACAAAGAAGAAATGAGGGTGATGCGAGATTAAGAGAAAGAAGAGCAAGTTTTCTTGATTCCCCTTGCCTTAAACGGACTACGAAATCGGAGTTTCGTTTATCCGTTCATTGTGGCAAAAATAACGCTATCGTACGCACTGATCAATGAAAAAACGTGGTTCAGTTTGAACCTATCAGTTTATTTTCACTGTTTACTGTTTCGATTCCGATTTGAATGGTGTGAAAACTTTTCGCATGAATGAATACAAGATAATGTTTCACATGCGTATTCTATTTCCGTTTTAATTTTGGAGCTTATAGTTCTTTAGAATTTACAGACCATATATAGATTCATTGAATTTTAATAAGGAAATTTTGTAAAGCAACAGAAAAATAATGCTAATTATTATTTGCATATTGCTACCCCCGTTTTAAAACAAAATTATTCTTTTCTTCATGTATGACTATTCAAGGATTGTTCTATTGCGCGAAATTGTTTTAAAGTACATAGTACTCGATGAGAGAAGAAAAGCTGTCTATAATTTTCTCTTCAATTATAAAACACGAATTAAAATTTCTGATTATTGTATCTTTTTATTTTAATGAATCAAAAAAAAATTACTTTTGCTTAAAATATAAGCTAGAGTACAAAACAACATGCGTAAAACATCAGAATTTGCAGACGTAGAAAGATGTGAAATTGGGACTTACCTAAAATAGATAAAAATATTTAATTATTTTAAGGCATTCGTATCAACATACCATAAAGTATTATGATTGTTCCTAATTCGCCATTTCGTAAAAAAAAAGAAAACATAAAGTAATGAAAGTTTACTTAAAATATTAATATTTCAGTGTCTAAATAAAATACTTAACAGTTATTATGATCACAGAAAAAACCTGAACTCAATTTGAGTAGCGTAGCCTACTCAAATTGAAGTGCAGCAAAAATGATACTGACTCTGCTCATTTTGAGTTTCTGCCAAAAAGTAGCAACTTGAGTCAGATCGGGTTATTTTGAGGGGCGGATGAAAATCGAAAATTTCGTCGATTGACGAATAATTATATAATAGCTTATTTATATTATTGTCTGTAAGAGAACTTACGTGAAAAATATACATAATTAAGTTTTGTTTCAAGCACCGATTCATTACAATTTTCAGATAATAAATAAAAATTTGTAGGTTAGACATTTCTTGTAATCTTGTGTTGACAATGATTGACAAGTGGGTGTAGGTTAAACAGAAATCAGTGTTACTGTCTAGGCCAAAGATAAGGGAGCCAAATTCAAAAAGAAATTAAAAATTAGGAAAGTATTAATAATTATATCTGAAATATTATTGTGATTCCTCAACAATAAGAAAACACTTGTATCTATAATCCTTCATCTTGACCGTATACTGTTAAAAATTAAAATTAAAATTGTGTAGTGAACGAGGAGGCCTCAGATGCTTCTTGGCATCCTCTGGCGCTCAGGCATTACTGCCGATTGTGCCATACACTTGTTTTTTCTCAGGGCAAAACACACTGAACCCGAGTACCCTCACCGAATTGGAACTCGGTGTTTTCGTAGTTAAGCAACGTTCTCGAAATATATCTCGATGCCTCTACAGCGGGACAAAAGTAGCAGTTTCAACCCTACAGTTGAAACTGCTACTTTCGCCTCGCTGTACAGGCATCGAGTAGAATTTTCAATTTAAGTTTTATGAAAAATTGTATGCGTGACTTGGGGAGAAGCAACGATGCTTTTCTCCCCTAGTCACGTAATATACTATTGTTTTCAAATATACCGACAGATTTTATATCGCTCATTAATCAAGAGATGGCGCAATTTTCAAAATGACAGCTATTAACCCAAGATGAACCCGATCGGGATGATTTGATGATTCGGTTCTAAATTTTCCTAAATATACGATCACTCTAAAAATTTCCTCTTCTCTGCCAATGGATTGTACTTCATCGGTATACTGCGAAATGGTACAAGACTGGTTTAGGTCCGTTTAAGTACCGAATTGAATGATTTCGGAACAAAATCGGTACTAAGATTTGAAACAGCTTTATTGGGATGATTTATGACAGAGCTTTCGCTTCGATGAAGGATCGGAGCGATGTCCGTTTTTAGCTATCTCTTACCGTTTACGAGATACTTGATACTTATTCTAATTTTGAACTTCTTAAAACAAATTTTATATGCTTGTAAACGATGAAATCAATAGGATCTGAATTTTCAACCAACAATTTCCTAATTAGACAACTGCAAAAATTTTTATTTATAAATTTTAATCTTTTTTAACGGGCCACTGTTTTATAGCAGAGTTCATAAAGGGTCCTCGGCTGAGACTTGGTCGAGGCTAAGGCTATCATAAAAAAGTGACCAGGTATAGAGGATTAAAATTTGAAAATAAACTTTTTTTCAGTTTTGCAATTAGCAAATTGATAGTTAAAAATTCACAATTTACGCCTTTCCACGATTACATTTACACTCGTCGATGAATTGAGGACCGGACTCGGGGGTAGACGGTCCTCGATGCAATGCTTTCGAGCGAGCAATCTTATGTCAACATTCAGGACCGCGTATATAGT
>JBAGKK010109029.1:0-25657 GCA_037177015.1 Euceroptres primus
AACTGATCAATCTTTCTTTTTTGAAGTGCCAGCTAATAGGACTCAACTTTTTGTAAATTTGAGCTCGATCGGAGAAATTCAATTTTTGGGGAGGGTACACTTGAAAAATAATGCCCCATATATACCACGTCTAAATTGAATATGATTATCTCCTTGATCTATAATTTGCTGACACCTAGTATCCTAACAGATTTAGAGTTAGCTTCTAATATTTATTATTGCAATTTTCTAATCCATTTAATGAAGATGTTTCTTCAACTAAAACGCTCCATAAAATTGTTAACTAAAAGATAGGAGAACACCAACCGAAACAAATTGAAAGCAAATCGATGAAGAAGCGGAAGAAAAACGTCAGCCAACCTGTTCTTGGATCGATCCTGATAGTGGACAGAAAAAGCATAAATGTTCATTGCAGAGAACTAATGCAACAAGATCTGGTTGCTGAAGCAAGTTCACCTTCTGCGGTTGTGCAGAGGACCCTTTTGCGTGCAACCCCGTTCTATTTATAAACCGTTGAAGGAGGATTGACCGCCTTGCTGGATTACCTGTGCAGAAATAGCTACTACTTTATCTTGGATAAGGCAATCGCATTATCAGCCAAGACTAAGAATAACTCGAAAATGTAAATGCTATCCTCAAACTGTTTCAGTTGCCAAGCCAGTGATAAGCCGCGGTATTCAAACTTCAGGTCTTGCAACTACATGCAAAGAAGATAAAAAATTAATCACCAGTTCAGACAGATACGGTTTTTTAATACTTTTCGAGGAAAGTGGAATCTAATCATCTGTGAGGAGAGCGTTGCAAAAGTTAAGGAAAAGAAGAATTATGTCAGATTGGAAGAGCCAAAAGATAATCTTGATATATTTATAAAATGAGTTACCCACATTAACTGGGTTCTTCATCTTTGCTCTTCTGTTCTACTTTAAATCTGTTTCCTTATTGGACTTCCACGGAACATTAAAATTTTCCTTTACACTATAACTTCTCTTTTCCACATTTTTTCAGATTTGTTCTATTATTATTATTCAATTTACTTGCAGGTAATTATCTTTCTTGTTTACACTGCCTTAGATTTTCTTTAGATAATTTTTTTTCGTTTGCCCCATCCTCAACCTTGTTATTTTCTTTCAATTCAGCACTTCCTTGAAGTCTGTTCTTTCATTTCTCTCTCTCTCTCTCTCTCTCTCTCTCTCTCTCTCTTTCCTCTCATTCCTCAACTTATACTATGTATGCTTCCATGTTTTCATTCCTTCTGTAATTCCCTTTTTTTTTAAGTCACTTTTATCACATTTTTCATACTTTCTTTTCTCCATTTTTTATTCATCTTCCTCTTTATTCCCTCTTCGCAACATTTTCCTAATAATGTATTATCTTTTATCTATTCCTTTATAATATTTCATTGTATCTAAGTTAAAAATTCTATCCAGCAATTAATTATGGATCAAACTATTAATTTCTCAGCAAATGATCCTTGTAATATATAATTATCTTCAATGAAATATTATTAAATTTCACTCCAAAAATAAAATCGTACAGAAAACTTTAAAATCGTTACGTTATTAATATTGTATAATGAAAATTACATTGATTAATTTAGTTTCTCAGAGAAAAGTAAGGCAATTAAAACTTCAACTTCCTATTGCATCCACCCATCGATAACAAAACGGTCAATTGGCAAATGTGAAAGTACCATTTTCAAGGATGCCGCCATTTATGTAATATATTTACGATACTTTGTGCTGTGATGAAGATTGCATTGTTTCTGCACCAGAAGATACTTTTCAAGGCGTCTTTTGCAGCCTTCCTCACTTTCCAGAAGATGATTATTAAAAGATTAAAAAACGAATATATTTTTAGGGCTATTATATAATTCTCAACAAGGATGTCTTGTAGAAACATGAATTAATGAGAAAAGCACCAAATCGTCATGCAATTGATGTAGACTAATTGACATTGAGACTGGCTTTCACGGGAACTTAAATTCTAACCTCGAGGCTATAACCGGTTCAATGTTTTAGCTTACGTCACAGTAGCTACTTTATGAAGATCGCAAAGCAAATTTCTATATTTCTTTTCTGTTATGACAAGGTCAATAGTTTTTAAGAGCCTACGTTTTATAAACAGGAAGTCTTGTTAAGTATTCAAATCGAATTGTGTTCAGTGAGTGGCACAAGAATGAACGATTAATTTGCTATAAATTTTTAAAACATTTAATTAAAATAAGAAGTAATTAACTGTGGTTAATTACCACATTTCAAATATGTAGTTTAATTCTAACATTTGAATACAGTCATAATCGATAAGTGGTTAGTTCAATGAAAAATACGAGAAAATAAAATCATGTAAAAATGAAATTGATTTTTAAAATGAATGATCCATGAGTCTGTAGAAAATCGCAACGAGATAACGCCACGCGAAAGTTTCCGTTTAAACATCCGATCATCGAGTTAAGTGACACGACATTGACTCGCCATTGGGGCAATTCAATAATTTCGGATCGACCGATTGTGTTCTTGTATTCACGTCGACAATATTAATCTTTTGATCACGCAGGACATTGAATTCGCTGGTGGTGATCAACTTGTATTCATATGATTGAAGTGGATAAAAATAGTCTTTCTTTTCTGAAATTACCCCAAACATTATTTTTGTACAATCAAGATAAGACATCCCATTTCCAATGAAATTACTGTATTTGAAAAACAAAAAATTAACGGGGCTTGTTTATGTTACAAATGAAGAAATTAGTTTTAATTACTGAGAAAATAGAATTTAAATTAACAAAGTGAATCCAAAATAAATTCGTATTAATCTTGAAAACTAGAACCCAAAAAAATTAGGGTTAAAATTGTTTTAATATTCACAGGAAAAAAAAGTCTAGTTTATGTCACAGCTTGTTTTCGGTGTACTTTGTCTCCATGTATAGTGCATAAGTCTATCCTTCTTTCTCGGGTCTTAAAAGTGTTACAGCTTGAATTAAGCCCAATTTTTGGCTTGAAACTAGACTTTTTTTGTGTGTTCTTAACATTCTTAATATTCTTATCATTCTGAACATTCTCTTTTTAACATTCTCTCTTCCAGCAAAGAATGTATAAGGTCATTATTCACAAATATTGTAATCATAGTAAATGAAATGTTTGTTCATAAAATCCTGTCAAAGATCAAAGTTTGGATAAGTTTTTTAATTGAAGTTGAATATTGGAAAATAGCTAGAGCTGGAAAATTGCAGATCACTGGGACAATTATCTACTTTACATTTTTTAAAACGTAAGTTTGATTTTGTGGATTGAATAGTTGACAGTTGGTCATTATCATCGGGTATAACTCTGCTAAAAAATTTCTAGAAAAAATTTGACCGTCAAGAAGCCCTTGAGAATGTTAAAATCTTCATGATGAAAATTTTAAAATCATAATTAAGTACAAATGGAATACAAATGACATTTTATCAGCATAGACATTTATTTAAATAAAAAATTTTCCAGAACATCCTTCAAAATAAAAATTGCATGACCTTACTTTAAACTAGTTAACCAGGACGCATACTATTCTACATAAATGGTTGTGACGTAGATTATCCATAACGTCATATCGGGACATATTTAGAATTATCGATTAATAAATTCTCATCATAGAGCTGAACATTAAGTGCAAGTATAAAATGAAACATTTCTATATTTATACTAAGATTTATGCCTATATCTTTTTTATCAGTAAGAAATGAAAGAACTCACAAAGGAAGATGGATGAAACCTAATTTCCAGCTTTGCACCATTTTTAAGGCAAAGAATTCGATTTCTGATGGAAAATAAATTTTCTAAGCCCAACATGTTTACTCACAGAAATGGATTAAGAAAAATGGTGTGCTTGCAAACCACATGTTTACTCCTTTCATTTTGCGAAGTGAACATCGAAAATAGAATTTCAAAATATTTCTCATGGACAAGTAGACTCTGGGTCAACAAGATAATATCTAAAAAGCAGACGATTAGATGACAAAATCTGAGACGTAACTAGAGGACGTTTAAGTGTCAGCGGGTTACGTCGGATGTGATTGCAAGTTGGAAATTAAGGACACGTGGCGAACAAAGCTGCTGCTTAGGTAAAAGAAACAAAGATGTTAAATTGGAGTGTGCTAGATCTCTGTACAGCTATAGTGAATTTGCAAAATTCATTTTATGATTTGATACAAGTGCAAATACATAATTGACATTTATTTCCATTGGTCAATTCAATCAGAGAAAAGCGATGTTTATAATACAACATAAAGATGATTCTTTTCTATTTGGCATTCAAGCTGCAATTGACCTGATTCAGGAAAATGAGAATCAACACCGATTTTAATTTATTTGTGTTAAAAACCTACAACTTTTATGTTCTATTTTTTAATGTCTAATTCCAATTTCTACTTAAATTTATTTGTGACTTACAATTCTTACAAACTTGCAAATCTAGATCAAGAATAATACTTTACAATCTGCAATAAGACTTTAGCGAACCGGTGTGACCCAGATTAATTTGTAACACAAAATCTCATACTTAGGATTAAGCGAGACGTCAAACAGAAGGTGACGCAATCTTAACGAGAAAAAAATACGGAATGAAAGGATAAACCAAATTTACCGAATGAATGGATTATTCGTTCGCAGAAAATCCAGATTTAGATCGACCAAAAGTTGACTAAATAAACTGTTAGTGAGTGTGTAAAGTTTATAAGGAAATTGTGGGGGAACTTTGGCGCCCACCCACTCGAAAATAATACGTTACACCTGTTGATATTGGTTCTTCTAAATACTCATGCCTGACCAGCAAGAGTACACTTCATAGATTCAATTAAGGATCGTCTCAGCATCCGCGAGCAACGTCAGGCCTCGTGAGTAAAATTTCCTTGACAAGATGCCAAATCTCATAACAACTGGCCATTTGCCCAAACTTGTCAAGGTAGTAGACACGTTCGACTCTCCTTGCTTCTTTTGTCTAGGCGGCTTTGCTGCATTTATAACAGACACGTGCCTAACATTCACGAGATAAAGATATACCGAAATTACCAATAACTCAAGAACCAGAGCCCTAAGAACGATTTGTAACATACATGATATTATTTGTGAGTTCAATTCTAATGCTTTTAATGTTTTAGTTTTTAGTTTTTAACGTTTTTTGTAGCTAAAATGTATGTATCAGGACCGACTGAACTTTACATGATTTTGAACAATGGTGTGTCAGTTTAAACCAGTTGTTTTCTGACGCACTTATTTCATCTGCAACCCGACAAACGCAGATGAATCGCACCTGTCAAATTGCGTCGTGAAACATTTTGAAGAAACAAATACATAATATCAACACAAACTGAATTACGTAAACGGACTTGCGTCAAAGACGATGTTAGAATATTTTATGAGCTTTTAGGTATTTGAGATAATAAGATAAGAACAAATCATAAGTTTACTTATATGATAAAAATTTCATTTTATTATGTCAATAAAGAAAAATGTTTTTAAATGATTTTCATAAAGTTTTTTGGGCAGGTAAATAAATATTTATTGAAAAACCAACTGTGGGATCATAAAGTACATTTTTTATTATATTTTAATTTTCTTCATGGATTTTGAAAGAATGAGAAAAATTTGACAAAGTGGAACAAGAAAAACCTTAATATCTCAAAAATTGCAAAAATGGAAATGTTTTCGAAGGAAAATTTTCAAAAAACTAATTTTTCCTTTAAAATTTTAAAATATTCGTAAAAAATGTAAATATGTCGCTATGTTGATTTAAAAAAAATACGTGCCCCCTTATTTTTCACGTACAAAAACATATTTTATTGGCAAGCTGATTCTGAACAGGTCACCCAACGGCTTGAACGATTTGAAGTGGATTCGGTCAATGATCATTTTAATTACAACCGAAGTTTTTGTAAAACCTTCAAGTATCCACTAATGTAAAATATTACATATATAAATAAAATATTACATATTCAAATATTTTTAAAAAAAACACTTAAATTATCTTTCATATTATATTTAACAATCATTTTAAAAATTATACAATTCTGAGGTTATGTGTATCCTGGAACTGCTTAAATCAGGACTGCTTAGATCGAGAGTCGAGTATAATTAAGTTTAATGTCTTTTTAAAATTTGTCATATAAGGATTTTGAGATTAAATTTGCCTAGTCTCAAGATACTTTCCACGTGTAGCTGAATTCACAAACAAAGAAGAGTTCAAAGTAAAGGATCGAGAACCACACGTGTAACGATTCTAAGCGTGTGCCATATAAATACATTAAAATGTAATTTTTTATGCTAAGTAGGCACTATTCAAAAATTCGCATGCGAGAATCGTATGCCATTATGTCACAAAGATTAAAAAAAGAACAATAATCTTAAAGTTAATAAACTGAACTATATGGAAGTAAACGCAATTTAAACAGAAAAAAATTAAAATTCACAAAATTTCTTAAAGAGAATGGGAATAACTGATTAATAATAATTATCCCACTAGGTCAAAGTTTTGTGCAATTTTTTCTAAGTTTAGTTTATATAAAACCATCGAATTTTAATGATTCGCTAAATAATTTTGTAAATAATATGTGTAAGAAAGTTTTACAATTTTATCGAATTAGATTTTTAAATTAGTTTCCCTTTTGTTAAATTTAACTTTAAATTAATAACTAAAATTATTTTAAAAATAAATAGCTCTTTTCTTAAACGCATAATTTTCTACGTTTTGGAATTAAGCCAAGTCTTAATGTCTGGGTCTTTAAAGAATAATTTTTATATCACTTGAGAAAACTGCGTAAATCTTTGAACACGGCATTTTTTTAAAGGGTGGCCCCAAGATTCAATTTTTCAATTTTTCTGACATTTCTCTCTGACTTTTCCCTGACTTTTAGTTAAATTTCCCTAACAAAAAAGTATTATAAAAGCGAGTAAAGTTTCAATAATGTGCCAAAACAAAAAGTGAAACAAGCCAGAAAAATGTAATGTAAAAAAAAGTAAAAAAAATATTTGAATTGAAATTAGGAAGTGCTTTCAAAATATTATTAACAAATACATAAATTTCTATTTTCCCTGACTTCCCTGACAATTTTTTGCCCCTGACATTTCTCTGATTTTCCTGACATGTGGCAACCCTGTTTTAACTGAAGGAAACTCTTTGTGTTTTTTATAATGTCAAACGATTGAATAATGTGAGCATCCATCAGTTAAAGGTTAAAGTAAAAGTAAAAGCTACAGGTGAAAAGCTCATCTTTCCTGTCCTTTATCGTTCATCCATTCTCTTGTAAATGCACCTCTAGAAAGTTTCTTTGTGCCTATGATGAAGTAAAGGGTGTTTCAAAATGTTATACCTGCATGATATATTCTTATTGCCAAGGATCCTGTCACTAGAATTTAATACTCCAAGATTATTTATCACAAACCCCAGACATTTGTAATTTCTACTAGAAGCCTGATTACTTAAAAAAAAATTGGTATAGAATATAAAGAAAATCCAAGTTTTTCAACTTTAATAATTAATGATTCTACAGAATATTGTAATAAATTGGAATGCACAATATATTATAATAAACAATAGATAATAGATTTTAAATTATGCCTCAAGAATCATATTAAAATATGTTAATATTAAAATATTAATATGTTTGGAGATGCACTTTTTAAAAATGAGGTTAATTGACTTTCTTAAGAATTGCCTAATACATATTTTGACTTGATATTCAGAAATCAAGGATAATTAAAATACAAGTGACTTTGTTATATTGTTAATACAGTGACGTAAGAAAAAGCGTTAAAAATGTTGCTTAATAAACCGAGTTTTGCGAAAGATTATCAAACTATTTGTCAATATATTAAGGGTTGATGACCGTTTTGCACGAGGTTTCTGCATAATACCACGTGTTCTGACGTTAATGCATTCTTCGTACTATATACGAACTAAACTGATGTCATGGGACGTCTTGCAATTTTATCACTTAAACTCGCGCGTGACTATCGTTTTGTTGAGGTAAGCAGGCGAAAAAGTGAAACACGTGTGCAGATTAGCAAAAGGTCATAAAAGTAAAGTCTCTTTTTAGAAATTTCTCAGCCCTGACAAATATCTATTCATTTATTTATTGCAAGAATAATAAAGTAATAAATATTTTATTGCAATTACTCTTTTTTATCACCCTTAGAAATTCTCTGCACGAAAAAGTAAAACAGTCGGTGATAAATTAAGTTTAATTTAGGTCAATCATAGTGTTATCTGTAACGATTCTTGTACAAAATTGCGTCGGTGATCAATTTACCAAGCCACGTGAAAAAGAGGGCTGAAACTGGGCCAACAATATACATACAAGTAAGACTGATCGAAACGTTAATTTACTAGATTTGTGGTCTCGTGAAGACAGCTATATTGTTCTGTTTTGAACCATTTGTTAACGACATCGTCAAAGTATTATACTTAATTCTGAATAAAACTGCAATTATTCAATCACAATTACCTGCTGCAATCATTCAATCGAAATTTAAGGTAAATAACTTTTCAGCATGCATCTTCCTTGAAAAACAAACTGCTTTTAAAATTGCAATCTTCCGCATACATTTCGTTGTAACTAGTTGCAACTACTATCATAATTTACTTCTGCTCTTAGAAATAAGAATATTGGAGTGCACATTTTTACAAAATGTTTTCTCACACAAACTTGCCTCAAAAGTAATTTATAAATGGCATAGACGATAATTTTGTAAAGTAATTTTCCTTCAAGTGCATATATTAAGTGGAAATCTTAAGAACGTTATAAAATGTTCTATAATCTTTCATTTGACTTGAGATAACATAAACCAGCACGCAAAAAAATATGGATGTGTTATCCAAGGTTCTTGTAAAATCTACAAGGACTCTCTCAATCCGAATTTTACTTGAGTGTTCAATTTCAATAAAGTGTTTTCAAAGATTAATAGAAAATAAAGTTTTAATTATCCTTTAGTTATAAATAAAACTAGAATAGATGAGATTATAAAGATTGCAAATAAGAAGGAAGAAAATAAAGTTTTTATTATCCTTTAGTTATAAATAAAACTAGAATAGATGATGTTATATATGTATATTGCAAATAGGAAGCAAAATATTAAAATGGAAAATTATGGAAAATTATATAATGTTTGGATGAGATTATAAATAGATTGCAAATAGGAAGCAAAATATTGAAATGGAAAATTATGGAAAATTACGTAAGGTCTGAGGGTAAAATTAGCAAACTATATTATATTGCCTGGCATAAATAATTATCTTCATAAGCTTATATTCTCATTAGCGATCTCATTAGTACACTCATTAGTACAATAATATTACTAAAATAGCAAAATATTTTATGTCGACGCTATAACCCAATTGAGAAACTTCTTGTTAAGGCGAATTTAACGAGCTAGACAACTACCTTCTAAAATAAAATAAAATACTATGATTTATTGCGATTCGAAAAGACTTGACTTACCGATATGCGCAGTCGTTTCGGAATCTGAAAAAAAAATTTTGTTAGAATTTCTTTAGCAATCATATCGAAAAGCAAGAAAAAAAATACAAAACAATCTATTTTATTTCAACTAAAATTTCGATTGAAGTTCAGAAAATCTATAAAAGTAAATAATGCGAATAATTTGAATAATATGCCACGTACGTCTTTCAAAAATAGAACTTATTTTGCCCTTGAAATTATTTCTGTTCTGAATCCCAGAAAGAAATTGATTTTTCAATTAGTATTGATTCTATCATAACTTTCTGCGACAGGAAAAAATATAAAAAAAGTCTATTCAATTATAGGTATATATAAAAATAGAAACAGTTCTCTGGAAAAGTTAGGGTTAGTATATGTGCTGACCGCAATTTGTTGTCACGACGACAATGAAGTTCAAGGAAAAAACTATATTGATCTGGTCATTTTTACTGCGTTTCCTTATTTACGTTTACCGACAGTGCCGACACGTTTTGGTATAAATAAACTCGATTTCCTATCACTAAAGTTCTTGAATTCTCGACAGACCTTCACAGAATATAGCAGTTAAAGATTAGATAATTTTCGAATAAATTCGCTTATGAAGAATTTTGACATCGGTGGAGGCAAAGTAAATCTTTCGTTATCTAGACTTATACGTATGGCGATATCTGGAAATGCACATCATCAAACATGCAAAATTTATGTGAAGTAAACGGTTTTACGAATTATTTGAATTCGAGAACTATGATTCATTATGAATCAAGAATTGCAATTGCCGAGATTATTATATTTTCACGATTGGGAATTCAATTCGTGTTAATATTTCTGGTGAAACTTTTGAAGACACCCTTTTTTTAACAATTAAAAGTTACAAAGACCTTTTTGACAAAATAAATATGAATCAATACTAATTCCGAAATTCACAGAATTTCGAAAATATTTTTTTTTATAGAAAAAAATGAGATTCACACGGTAACAAAACTGACGACTTCTAAAAGTCTTCTATTTCTGTATACAGAAAAAACAAAGGATAAACTGTATAAAATGATTCAGGGGTAAAAAGTATCTGCACCAAAAATTAATTTCACAGTATCAATTTTACCCTCATATCGGTTAAAGAACTCCGCACCATTTACATTAAAAAAAGGTCTCAGTCGGTTTTTTAAAAATTTATTTATCTTGAAGTTCATGAAAATAGAAGAAATTTCCCAAAAGCATTTTGTCCGATTGTGAACAGTTTTTTGGTGCGAGGTTCTTTTCTTTTGTTTTTCCATGACAAGATATGTATTTTGAAAGACGTGAAGTTGTCTAGATAAAAATTCATTCTTCCAAAAAATTGTCTGCAACAAATTTTATTCTTAGTTTTTTCTGTGATTTGAAATGCAAGGTAAATGCACCAATTACTGAATGAAAACCATTTGTCGAGTAAATAGTTGATTTCTTTTGACCTAAAACTTAAATATGTTTTTTTCTTAGAAAATGTCATTAATATAAGTCTAAAGCCTCTGAAACATAAAAATTTACACATCATTTACAATGATGACATGCAATGATGAAATTATTGTTTAATTGATTGCAATTTCAGAAACCGGTTTTTAAATGAATTGAAATTATCAAGTCTTTTCACAAAATGAATCCCTGAAAAAAAGTGCCACCAATCCACCATCTCGAAAACTGTTTAAAATATATATTAAAAAAGTGAAAAAGGACACTTTGACAGAACTTTTAAAGTTATCCGTTTTATAACTCAAAGTCCGAGAGACATCTCTGCCAAAATAAATATTTGGAAAGGGGTCAGTAAACCGAATACTTTTTTAGGCAGGGATGTCAGCCTCGATCGAGATTGAAACAAGTTGAAAAAGTGACCAAAATTCAACGTTTTTATAAGAAAACTCAAATTTGATTAAAAAATCCCATCTTTAGATTTTAAACTTCATTTTCGTTTAAATAGAAGGAGGGAAAATTATCTCAGTTATATAAATATGTATATAAATTTTCGGCTGCTAAAACTGCAGACAAGACTTTAGATTTCCGAATTATCAATTGTGAAATTGACGAGTTTTTAAATTTTCAATTAATCAAATTTCCATAATAAGTCTGCAGAAGTTCCCCAAAATCTTAAAAAATCCTCAGAAATCTTAAATTCCAGTCTAGTATCGAAAAAATACTCCATAAATTTCTAGACTTTCAAAATCTTTGGAACTCTGTAGAATTTTATAAAATCCTTCATGAAACCTTCTATAACTTTCGGCAACCTTTTAGAATCTTCTAGAATATCTATTTTAAATTTCCTAAATACTTTTTAAATCTTCTAAAATCCCTCAAAATTCTTTAGAATCTTCTAGGTTCTTTTTAATTTTTTAAAATCTTCTAGAGGATTCCTGATCTTTTCAAAGTATTGTAAAATCTTCAAACATTTTCCAGGACCTTCTAAAATCTTCCAGGATCCTTTGAACTCTTACAGAAATATCCAGAATTTTTCAGTCTTTTAAAATCTTCTACAATTTTTAAATACACCCCTAAATCTTATAATTTTGTAAAATATTCTCCCCTGCTTCAGAATATTTTAGAATCTTCATAAATCTTTTGAATTCTGCCATAAACTTCTAAAATCTTCTAGTTTCTTCCCGATCTTTTCTTCTGGATTTTTAAAAAGTTTATAGAATTTTATAAAAAATATTCTTGAGGATTCTAGAACACTTTGGAACACTCTAGAACATTTTGTAGAATATTAAAGAATTTTAGGATATTCTTTAAGAACTTATGTGATCATTATAGGAGAACCCAAAAAACTGTAAAAGATTATGGAAGAATCCAGAAGAATATAGAAGACTGCAAAAGGTTCTGGAATAATTTCCGATATTTTAGAGATCCAGATAAGTTTTGAAGATTCTAAAAGATTTGAGAAAATTTCGGGAGTCTTTTGTAGATTTTAGAGGATTTTAAAATATTCTGGAAACCTGAAGAAAATTTTGAAACTATTTATAATATTTATGTTTATAAAACTGTTTATAAAAAATTTTTAAAGATTAAGAAGAGTTCAGAATATTTTAGAGGATTTTAGAAGATTTTTGAACAGTTTATAATACTTTGAAAGTTGAAACAATTTTTGAAGAATAAGAAGGCTCTGAAGAGTTTGGAATATTATTGACCAGTCTGGAATTCTAGAGAATTCTAACAGATTCGAAATTTTTTTTGAAAATTATGCAAGAATTGAGAAGAAGTTAGTTGATTCTGTAAGGCTACGGGACATTGTAGAATTTAATCAGATTTCAAAGTTTTGAAGATTTTTTAGGATTTTAAGATATTTTGGGAATCTTTTCTAGACTTTGGAGGATTCTAAATGATTTTAGAAAAAAATAGCAATTTGTAGTCGGTTATGGAAGCGTTTAGAGGATTTGAAGATTTAGAATTTTAGGAGATTTTGAGAATCTTTCCTAGATTTTGGATGATTCTAAATGATTTTGGAAAAAATAGAAAATTGTAGTCCATTATGAAAGAGTTTGAGATTGCAGATGATTCTGGAACAATTTCGAATATTTTAGATAATTTTAAGAGATTTCAGATAGGTTTTGAAGACTCTAATAGATTTGAGAAAATTTCGGGAGTATTTTGTAGATTTCAGAGGATTCTAAAAAATTCTGGAGAATTCTGGAAACCTTTAGAAGATTCTGGAACATTTTATATTTTAAAATTTTTTTTGAAGATTAAGAAGTCTCTGATAGAGTCTGGAAGATTATGAATCAGTCTGAAATTCTAGAAAAATCTAACAGATTTGAATTTTAAAAAAAAAAAAAGAGAAAAATTTGGAGAATCTTCCATGAGAATAGAGCATTCTAGAAGACTATGAAACAGTGTAGAATTATCTGAATAATTTTAACAGATTTCAAATAAATTTTATCAGATTTTAAAAAATCTTTAAAGATTTGCTAGGATTTTAGGAGGTTCTGGCAGTCTTTTCTAGATTTTCGAGAATTCTAAATAATTTTGGAAAAACAATAGAAAATTTTAGTCCGTTATGAAAGAGTTTAGTAAATTTAAAAATTTGTAAATTATGGACAATTTCAGAAAACGTTAAATGAGTTTTTGAACGCGATAAGTTTCTATTTCTCATAAGTCTTAGAAAATTAATTATAACTTTGAATATAAAAGGCAAAAAAAAGAAATAAAATTCTCAAATAAAGAGGTTTTAGGGGATTTTGAGAATAATAGAGGGAAAATAAGAAGAAAGAGGAATAGGGAACTGACTGTGATCCTTGTATTTCGTATTCCCATTCGAATTATAAACTTTTAGAATTTGATTTTTAAAAAGTCACATTTCAGCATGGCAATAAGTTTCATCGGAGAACGAAATCAAAAAAAAATATTTCTATTTTCAACCAAAAAAGTGAGAAAAGTGACTGCATTTTTTTAACAGAAAAAGTGACCAAAAGTTACCTCCTCTAAAAAAAGTGAGTAAAAGTGAAAACATTTACTCGCTGGCAGGCCTAGCGATGGCATTTACAAGCATCGCAATTTTCAGCTTTCATTCTAACATATCAAACACTCTATTTGAATCTATCAAGTCGAGGATCTTCGCTCATTTGAAACGCGCCTTGTAAAGGGTTAAAGATTTCGAGGGGCGTCTAGCAAAGTGGAGCATTTTAGTAGTATTGGTGCATCCAAATGTGCAAGAAGTCTATGGTGATAGTGAGATCCGATGACAGACATGCAAGTCACTCGTAAGGGAAGAGAACGCAGGGGGAGTTCGTGCGTCATTGCGTATCTCGATTGGAACTCTCTTGCGAGTTGCCACCCTAAATGCGAAGCTGGGACTATTTTCGAAGTTGGCCTGGATCGCGTTATATTCGAGTGTATGTACACCAAAGAGAGAGACAAGAAACGTTCAAAAGCCGAGTGTAGCCGAACTCATTCGTCTGCTACTTCATTACATTATTTCTGGCACTATTCGCATATTTATAGTACCTTCTTGTTACACCGAGAAAAAAAAGTGGGATTACTAGTTACTTCTAGTGAAATTAACTAAAAACTAGTCAAATCAATTATAGATTTTAGTTACATTAATTAGACGTTAGTTAAATTAACTAGATTTTAGTTAAATCAACTAGATTTTAGTTAAATCCACTAGATTTTAGTTAAATTAACTAGATTTTTAGTTAATTTAACCAGAAAAACTAGTAATTCAGGGTATCTAGCGTTTCTCCTTAAAAAAATTTCAGGACTTTTCCAGGTTTTCCACGTAAAAAATAAAATTTTCCAGGTATCATTTTTTAATTATTATCATAAACTTTCATGGAAAAAAATCTTTTTTTCTTGAACCTGTACGATAGAAATAATTTATACAACTAAATGAACCATATAAAATGTATATTACACGATTTATGAAATTCTTGAGTTTAACTAACTGTATTTATCTGTATAAACTCAAGAAACTATTTTTTAAGAAATTATTCTCTAAGAAGAATTAGTGCTTTTCTACTAAATAAGTTACTTAGTAAGCGTTTCCACTAATCTTTAATAAAAGGACTACTATTTTTCAGTAAAAAACTACAAATTCATTTAGTAAACTAACTAAATTTACTAGCTTTTAATTTAAATTTACTAGTTTTAAATATTAGAATTTATTAATAAGTCTTACTAAGTGAATAAATATGTAGTTTTCTACAAAAGCTTACTAAAGCAATTGATAAACGACTTGTCCTGATTTCATTCCGGGTTGCTACAAAATTCCAATTTCAAAATTCCCTGACTTTACCCCATTAATTTTTCATTTTCCCTTACCGTTATAATTAAAATTATAATTATATAATACAGGGATCACAGTGGTTCAGCAGTTCCACTTTAGGGAAAATAGGGGATTTCTTTTTCGAAAAAGGGGATTTTAAAAAAAAGGAGGGAAGTTTTTTTCTTTTAAAAATACCAAGGAAACTGCAATTCTCCAGAATCTTAAAAAATCCTCAAAAATCTTAGATTCCTGTCTAGAATCTAATGAAACACTACTCAAATTTCCAAACTTTCAGAAACTTTGGAATACTCTAGAATTTTTTAAATCCTTCATGACTTTTGAACTTTTCAACAAACTTTTAAAGTCTTCTAGAATATTTTTAATTTTCCATAAACTTGTAGATTCATTTAATTTTTTAAAATTCCAAAAAATTCTCTACAATCTAGATTTTTGAGTGTTTTAGAATCTCGCAGACTTCCTGATTCTTCCAAAATTTTCCATAGAATATTAAAATCTTCTAGTCTCTTCCAGACTTTTTTTTGAAAACTCAAAAAAATCTACAGAATTTTAGGAAGATTCTGAAAACAGTCTAGCCTAAGTAATCCCTCTAGCCGTCTAGCCAACCATTGAAATAGTTAATTTTACTAGTTTTTTTTTTGCTCCATGTACACCACATTTCCTTTAAGCTACATTATTTTATTGTAGTCTGCCCTATACAAATTTAGAACATAGATTACCTTTCTACTGTTTAGAAAAATTTATATTCGTATTCCAATTGATACATTTTTCAGAAACAGAAAATAGTACGACATACGATTACGAAGAAAAAAAAAGAACGTTGTTTTTGCAGAAAAAATAACCAACCGCGAGAAAAAACTTGATTTATCTTATTTTGTACATTGTCTGTAAATCAAGCATGTATACAGAAAATTGTTTTTACACGTTGAATTTTCGCGAAAAGTTTCTTCACCTTTTTGAAGATGATCTCTTTATTCATTTTTAAGCTGAACACTGTCTACTATTTATAACTGTGGCAGACTAAAAAAAGGCATCGTCATTTAATCTCAGATTGTGATAATCTGAGTCTTATATCATTTCGTAGAATAGAATGATCGTAGAAACCGTTTCGTTCTTTCAAAAAAATATTGATTACTACCAGCATCAACTTCTGAGTCAGAAATCTTTTTTTTTGTGTTGTTTTCTTCAAGGGAAAATTATGTGAGATTTGTATTGTATATATGTATAAGTTATCACGTGAAACCTCCGCAGAAACTTTAAATATGAAATATGGACAGCGAAGTTCTCGCCTCTGAAAATATCAACTTCGATTTTCACGATTACTCAAATACCAAAAATTTGGCAGACGTTCCGCCGCCACGTGCTCAACCTAGGAAAATGAGAAGAACGACCTTCAAGTATCTCGTCTTGTCTATCGATGACGGTTATGATTTTCAAACGAAATGTTATAAATTTTAGATTGTTTATTCCTTTACACTTATTCCTTGGCAGGGCGAATAAAAAATTTCATACTTTATGGTTTATGTGTACGTAAACATTAAAAAAGCATCTACAACATACAAAATTTTGAAAAGTTTTTTGATCTGTAAACTGCGTTTATTTAATCACAAGCAGACTACTCGATCAAGATAAATAAATAATCTAGGATTCACACTTCCGGGTCTTTCTCCCTCAAGAAGCTTTAGTAAATGTTACGATCTTCCCTTTTTGAGAAATTAAAACACATTCCTACTTTTTTTGTAATACTTCATAAAATTACTTTACATTTAATGAATACTTTACATTCATTCTTTACATGCAATTACTTTTAAATATTATTTGCAAAATCTGATTATTTTATAATTAGTTATTTTCGATTTTAAAAACATTTTTAAAATCAGTGGACAAGAGAATCTGATTTATTTTTAACTGTTCTCATAAAAAGAACATGTCATTGAATAAGTATAACTAATTGTACACTATCTATATCAAATGCTTTTAAAAATAACTGTCTAACTTGTCCTGATTTCTAAATCTAAACCGAGATCAAAGTCTGTTCAGTTGTATCCTTTCTAAATTCTAATTCAAGAATAAATGGTAAAAAAAAGTTTAGTTTGAAGCATCCGGAAAGTTTGTTTCTGTTATGACGCAGGTGAATTCAAACTTGATTCCTGCCTTACAAAAACTGTATATATAGAAAAACGATCATGACCTCCCCTTGAAGTGGAATTCAATATGCTTTTAAAGTAATAAGCGAATAATCAAATGGTTGAAAAAATTCCTACATTCAATGAATGAAAAACGCCTATCGATATTTTTTAAATTTTCAATTTGTGTCAAAACAAAAAATATAAATAAGCTTTTATAAGCTTTTCTCATTTTTATAGAGGATTAATGGAGTTTAAAATTCTACAAAAAATAAATATAAAAAAGGAGACAAAACCTAATAAATCCAATCTGTTAAAAAAGGCAGATAACTTTCAGTTGCAAAATCCATTTTTTGAGTTTCACTAATAACCAAAAGACTCCGAACATGAAATTTCAATTTTATTAGAACGGATTTATTCGACTTTGTTCCATGAAAGATAAATGGGAAGAAGAACAATATTAGATTAAATAATTAAAATATACGCATTTTTTAAAAATTAAATAAAAATTCAAGCTTCCAAATTAGACCTTGAACGCTGATCACTTTTGCAATAAATCTCTATAGCAATAATTACACATTGTCTCACTGCAACGAATCAAATCCAATCATGCAATCTCTGTTGCAAACATTACACCACTAATAGGTTTTTGTCATTTATTACGTTCTTTCTCTGTTTTCTCCAATTTAAACTAAAAAAAATCACGAAACATTGATTAGAGCTTATTTTTCCAAAGTCGAGATCAAGTTTATCAGAATTGAACCGGAGGAAAACTGCTGGGGGCATGAAATATCATAAATCGCATTCATTATGCAAAATAAGCAATTGCATCATTCAGTAAACTCCTTCATCTCCTTGTTAATTAACCCATTACAGCGAGACTGATAACCACCACGAGTCACGAGTATTAGGCGTAAAATGATAAGCCGTTATTATTAGATCGGTTGGTTATACTCTGCTTCAATTTGCCTTCAAAGCTTAAATAATATAGATTACGATTGAAAACCTCAAACTGAACAATTATACTGGAATTAAAAATTAAATGTCTATGAATAAATTGATCTGTAATTATTAATAAATTCACATGATGGTAGAGTGATTAGTTAGAATTAAACTTCGAACCCTGGTGAATTAATTGAAATGACAAATGGCTGATTAGCATTTAATTTAAAATGCATTCTTAACAGCTGGTTTTTTATATTCGTACTAATTTTGCAGGAGTTTTATTGTCTGCTTGTATCATTTCCTCTCTGAAAAAGTCATACAAGATTTGATGAATATTAATTTACAGATTAGAAATAAATTCATGTTCTTGACGAATTAATTAAAATTGACACTCAATTATTGGTTAAACAGATTGTTTTGAAGTGAGGTAAACCTTTCAGACAGAGATTAGTTCTAGTAAAAATTCAAGACGAGATTTCACCCATGTGGACTGTGTTTTTGTTTGGTTTCGTTCAAATGTTTAGGTTTTAGGTCTTAGGACTTAGGTCATTTGGTTTTGCCTTGGCCTACCAATTTTATTGCGAAACGATACCAGGAAACGTGTAAGAACAAAATTCGTCTTACGTTTAGAAAATTTCCGAATGTCTTTACAAAAATTTAAATTATTCAGCAAATGCGTTTGATGAAACATATCATAATGAAATGTATTACGTTATTTTCAGTAATGTAATTTCAATTCCGTAAAAACAATTTGCTCTCTAGTCTCAATTATTCCTGGCTTTTATAATTCGAACTAGTTTATTTAATTTATAATTTAATCCTTAAATTATTGTTTAATTATTATCTTCATGACTCAAGTTTTATGCCCAATATTTACTGTATAATCGAAGCCTATCAGAATAATCTGAAACATGAAGTCACCATGCAAATAAGCAGTTTAAAACTCAGTTTAAAAGCTTTTTATCCATTGCAGCAAATAGAGCCCTTGAAATCTAAAATATAGAACAATGTCATGGATAGATGTGTCAGATCGATGCTCGAACAAAGGTTAGAAATGAAATTCCTTGACCATGGCCGGTAACGACTGACGCCATCGTTCGATAAATGTTAAAATTAATGCCCCAGTAAACAGCTTGATATGTGAATTTTATTAAGATTTAAAAACACTTAGGGTAAACTGTCCAGTTCTTGGCATCTTCACTGCAAAAAATCCTACACAGAAATTTCTTGAAAATTTAACCACTTTTCATTTACTGTGGTTCAAAATTCATTCATTTTAGTTGAAAATTCATTCAGATACGAAAGTTGAATATAACTTCAGTTAAAAATGTTTATAATTTGTTCTGACAGTATAATCTCTAGACTTTTCCTCAATTTTTTAAAACACAAATGTATATTACATAAATAAGTTATGTAAACAATTGGTTTAAAAAATTATAAATAAACTAAAAGTTGCACACAATATTTAAATGAAACTAAGTTTTCTAAAGATTCACAAATTTTCTATATACAATTAATTCTTTATTTTTTGATGCAATAAACGCTTAATAATTTAAAGATAAGAGAGGAGTGTCAACCACTGGCGCAATGCCATTCAGTAGACAGTTTACCCTAGAATGTTCTCGAGTTTCTGGATATATGTCGTGCCGGACTTTATTGAATTAGTCGATTTAGTCTAACTCTAAAATGAATTCCCCGTGATGTCACCGACTTGGACAATTCCACAAACTGCGCACATTGTTATTAACCGTGTTATAATTAATTTTAAAAAGATTTGAGGGAAAAACACCCATTCAGAACACAATTACGTTTATTTAAATTTCCCTCTAAAGAAATTCCCACCCAATTTTCCCATTCCCACAATTTACCCCTATAATGACATCACAACTTAGTAATATAAACACTATCGTGACGTCACGATTGTGGCACGAAATTTAAAGTGCATGATTTTATTTTCATTGTTTTCAAAGTTACGAACAGCATTCTTAAAAAAAAATTAATGTTCATAAATTATGAAAAACCTTCATTTTAATATGCACAATTATTTTTGTTATTAGTTATAATTGTTAGTTTTAAGTTGCGTTTGGGGGGTTTTGTTAAAGAAAAAAATAACCTGATTTCTGATTTTACTGAATAATTAAAAGTCAATTAAATCGAAAGACCTTGGACAAAATTCAACGACCTTGATTGTTCATACGAGTGGAACGATCGACTAATAGCTAACTGAACATGTTTGATTCCCTGCAATTTCTTATCTATGCAAAGAGCAATCTTTCAATACATTTATTATTCAGTGAAAGAGTCGAAAAAAAAATCGAACCTAGAACTGAAAGACGTTCATTCTGATCATGGAATCAACGGTTCCAGTTTGAAAGGCAACTGACTGGTTTTCCTACGGATCGCTGCTCTAATCACCAATAAACATTGTCAGCAATGCTGTAAATTATATCTGCAATCTTCAGAGCAACCACGATTTATTCGAACATGAGTAACCTTCACAATAAAAGAATTATTATATGTACAAGTTAATCGTCTGGAAATCAGTCCTTTTCTATGAACGGGAAAATTTAATTTCACTTGATAAATCATGAAGACAAACGAATTTATGCGGAAAATTGAATCACGTGATCAAAAATCATACAGTAAAATGATAAATGAAATTTTCTATACAGTCATTTTGGCATCAGCAAATGAAAATTGAAAATTAATTTATTAACTTTGAGTGTAGTTTGGTAGCTCCATAAATTTCAAAATCTTGCTTTAGTAAACTGAATTCTTACTCGATAAATCTGTCGTCGCTAATTCCAATTGCAAATGGTGACTACTTTAAGATTAAGTCACACAAATGCAGGCATTTCTATTTTTTCTATACTAAATTACAAATTTCCTATCATCATCTCCACAAAAAAAAAAAACTAAGGATAAAATTTGTTGCAGATAATTTTTAGAGAAATATTTATTCTTATAGTTGTAATATTAATCTAACTGATCATCTACTGATTTTGCATCAGAAAATCAAACCTTTTTAAAAAAAATTTTAAAATAAAAAAATAGTGAGAAATTTTCTAGAAGATTAGTATTTGCAATAAGGCTTGCATAGGAAGTAATTACGGCATAATTAAATAAAGTGACCTTTTCATGAGCAAAGGCGGATTTATGTACAAGTTAATTAGCTCTGTTCTTGATGTCGGTAAAACTCAGAAATAATAAATTGGCAAAAAACTCCTTTTATTAGAAGAATTAATTAGGCTAAGTTCTTCAAAGACTTAATTAAAATAAACTCTCAAAAAAAGAAATCGTTGATAATTAAGTTCCATTTTGTTTAATGCAATATTATAACTAATAGTGTACGACACTCAGAAAAAAATTTGGTTGAGTTTACCAAAAATTTTTTGTTGGTTCAACCAAAGAATATGGTTATTACACTCAGAAAAAAATTTTTACATTTAAACAGAATTTTTTGTTTGTGCAAAGATAACAAAAAATCACAGTTTTTACAACAAATTTATGTGAAGACCAAACATTACGCAAAAAGGTCCGTACCAAATGAAGATTTCTTGAAACCCATTTATTTGGCTCATTAGAAATAGAATTATGACCACACAAACAGAGAGAGGGAGAGAGAAGTCAAAAATATAATTACTTTGCTATGAGATAAAAAAAAAATTTTGATTCAAACAAATTTTATTTAATATCAAAAAATAATTTGTTTGATTCAAACAAATATTATTTGAATAAAAAAATTTGTTTAATTCAAAAAAACTTTTTTCTGATCAACCAAATTTTTTTTTAAATATAAGTAAATTTTATAACCGACTCAAGAAAAAGAGGTTAAAAAACGATTTTTTAAACTTGAAAATAAGTTTTCTCTGAGTTTATATGATCAACAAAATATTTGGTTGACACAATAAAATTTTTCGGGTAAAAAAATTTCGTTGAGTTTACCAAAAGTTTTGGTTGATTTATAACCAAAGACAAATAATTTGGGCGATACAATTAAAATATTTGGTTTAATCAAAAAAATATTTGGTAGAATCAACAAAATATTTGTTGCAATTCACCAAATGAGTTAACAAAAATCTTTGGTTGATTCTAGCAAACTATTTGGGTCAACTGAAAAAATTTTGTTGGCCAATAATTATTGCATCAACAATATTTTTGCTGCAATAATTATTGGTAATTAATAAAGGTGGAAGAAAGGAAAAACAACTCTGAACCCATTTCATCTATGAATTGCTTTTGATTACTACTAAAATTTTGTTAACTTTACTAAAAAATTTTTTGAAATCAACCAAACGGTTTTGTTGAATGAGTAACATTTTTTTCTGAGTAGAGGAAAAATAATAATTTATGTATGCATTGCAGACGAAAGAAATATTTCAAGTAGAAAAACGACCGGAAATGTCGCAAGTGTAATTTCGAGTTACTCATGACCCCTTCCACTTTCTTCCGGGAAGTCGTGAAAAAATATTGTTGCTACTGATTCTAAAAAAATATTCGCATGGATAATTTTTATATTAGCTGCAGTTTTTAGTGCTAAAAATAAAATAATTCAAATTAATTTTTGTACGAAAAAACGTCTAATCTGCTACTCTACCGCCCCAACAAGAAAAGTCGTAACTACATTTTAAATGAGTCCGATGTCCTTTTAGTCTAATGTTTCACATTTGCACGATACATTTTCGCATAAAATATAGATAAAAATATATTTAAAAAACTGCTTCTAAGGTAAATTTAAACTAAAATTTCATCTGATGACGAGAAATTGTTTTTTTCTTCCATTTTTCATAACGTAATTGCAGGAATTGTTTTTTTTCTTCCATTTTTCACAACGGAATTGCAGATATGATATATGGAAATTTTCTAGTGGTAACTAGATGTGTCGTATCTGCAACGATCTGTCAGTAAAAAATTTGAAATAAAATGTTTTTCATGAAATTCGAGTTTATAAAAACCTTTTAAATGAATATATTTGTGTCACAATTTAATTGAAAATCAAAATTAGTTTCCTAATTTATTTTTCATGCTGAATAGTTGAGGTTAGAAAGTCGAGGGACTTATCGGAAATGTAGTTACTGCTTTTTTTGATGGGACGGGACGGCACACAAGGCAAAAGAAGCGTCTGTGGACAAATTAATTTTCAGACTAAACTACTCGTTCATAGTAGATTTTGCTAAAAAAACGAAACTAATTTATTGAAAAACTGCCAAGCAATGCATTTTTTCATTAAATTTGATTAAATAATGTACAATTATTGTTTAACTGCGAATCGTCATAGCAATAGACTATCACTGAGATGTTTGTAGTTGATTCTGTTGAGAAAACAAAATTTTTATATTGAAAAATGCTCAAATAATAAATTTGTTAACTAAATTTTTTCAACAATAAACAATTGATGTCTAAGTGTAAAGTAAAACAGCAAGACACATTGGCAACACACTAGTTATTGATTCGGCTGAAAAAACGAAGCTTATTTACTCAAAAATGACTAAATAATGCATTTGCTTATTAAATTTGTTTAAATAATAAACGATTGTTGCTGCAGCGCAAACTACCACAGCAGAAGGTTATTAGTGAAATAATTATAGCTAATTCTGCTGAAAAAGCTAAATCTATCTAATTAAAAATGCTTTAATTTCGTATTTGTTTATTAAATTGTTATAAACAATTAGGAATTGATGTTTAACATCTTCTAATTTTAACTTAACATTTTATTTCCATTTCCTCCTAAAAATATTGGTTTAGTATATTTAAATGTGGCAAATAAAGAAGATATAACTTTTGTTCACTAATTTCTTTATAAAAACTTAAATTTTTGTTTTATTAAATTAATACTGCTGGACATCATTTTTAATTAGTTTTTGCCTCGACGTGGACCATTTTCTATAAAATAAATTTTTTTTGACTAAATAGCAGTCTTGAAAAGTTAACAAATTTTTGTTTCTATTTTGTTTATTAAATAAAAAATTGTTGAGAAAATTTAATGTCCTCCGTTGTAACAATGCGGAATTTAATACATTTTAATTTTTTTTTTAAAAGTCCAAATCGGATGAGTAGTTTAGTCTGAAAATTGATTTGTCCACAGACTCTTTTTTTCCCTACTGTGCGGCAGTACTGAATAAAGAATAGATATGCGAACCTAAAATGTGAATTAGTCCAAATGTGAATCAAAATCATGCCTTCCCCAAAAATGTTCCCAAACTTGTGCAAATTGATTTTGAAAATCACTGATTTTCTATTCTTGATTTAATGAATCCACCTAACGTTTCCTACAAAAAAATAATAATTTCCAATCAATTTTTTATATTTTCCAAAACTTTCAGATATTTAGATAGTTTTGAAGAGGCCAAAAGATTTGGGATTTTCGGAAAGTTTTAGGGGCTCAATTAAGTTTAAGTGCTTATTAAAAATGATAAAAATTCCCAAAAGCCCATGACCATAAACTTGTTGCCAGGCAGCCCGAGGCCAACCGTTATAACCATTTCCCATCGTCCTAAGGCCTAAGCTAATGTTTTATAGTGGTATGGCGACCATCCAGGGCCAAGAATTCGAAGAGATTCGTTAACCCGACATAAGACTAGACACATCATTTAATTTTAATAGTTTATATTTTCTTTGCCTCAGCAAAGTCTTCGATGACAACATCGTAACAAAGGTTAATAATTTATTTTGGACCTTGAATTCATCGAGCAATTCTTTAATAAGGGTACCAGACATTCAAATTGTTTTGTACAATTTTAAATGAATTGTGTGATACCCATTGAAAAATAATAATAATAAATAATAATAAATATACATAAAGTCGTACTAATTCATTAGATCCTTTAAAAAAATAATAAAAATAATATTTTCAATGGAAAAAATGCAGCGGATGTTGTTATACGTTATTATTTGTACGTGGGAACAAGTGCATTACGTTACAAAAGTTGAGGACCTTGTAACATTCTTCTAGTGAAGTTGGTGTCACGGTTTTTGTCGCATTGTTCGGAAGGATGTGACGTGGCGCCCGGGACTAATTGTTTCTAATTGCTTTAGAGTGCTTGACTAACTGTTTAAAGTGAAACTTCTGAAGCGCACCACATATCTTGCATTATTTACTGATATTTCAGTGGACATATTGTAATTTCAAATTAGCGTATTCTAAATTAAAATTTAGATTCAACTACTTTTTTCTAACAGCTCTATCGTTTACAACAAGAAAAATTTCTTTCACAGTCAAAGAAACTGATAAAAAAGCACGAAATCAAGTCATTTTCTGTTTATTTATTTGAATGAATGAAGAAAGCCCAACAGTTCAAAGGAACCAATAATAGGGCTACAATATATACATATAGTATGGAATATAATGTGAGCACGCAAATACTTAAGAATTTA
>JBAGKK010109248.1:0-25650 GCA_037177015.1 Euceroptres primus
GAAATATTATTTCCTTGTTATATATATATATATATATATATATATATATATATATATAAAATATATTCATATTTTCAAGTTATTTTCGTTTAAAAGTGAATTAAATTATTATAAAAAACCGTTTTTAATCGGTCTTTGCAAGCAACAAATGCTTGTAATAAAAAAATTTATTATTAAAAAAATTGTTATTTAAAAATAAAAAAGCGTAACTTACTTTTTGGAACCGGAAATAAGAAGCTCATACAAAATGTTACAAAAAGTACGTTGACGCTTTTTGTTTGGCAGAAAATTTCAAACTTATAACCCGGGAGCCGAGCGAGCACTTTGTACAGACTTGGTGTCAAAAATGACCTCATTCTGCCACTTGAAAATTTTAGCTGAAATTTTTTTCTAATAGCCATTGGTGCGAACTTTTTATTTTCGGTTCCAAAAACTACCTTAACGCTTTTTGTTTGGTAGAAAATTTCAAACGTATGGCCCGAAAGCCGAACCATTACTTTGTAAAGACTTGATGTCAAAAATGAAAATTTTTGGGGAAATTTTTCCTAATAGCCTTTGATATGAGCTTTTTATTTCCGGTTTCAAAAAGTACGTTAGGCTTTTTTGTTTTCAATCAACAATTTTTTCAATAATTAATTTTTTATTGCAAGCATTTGTTGCTTGCATAGACTGCTTAAAAACTGTTTTTAATAATAATTTAATTCACTTTTGAGCGAAAATAACTTGAAAATATGGATATTGTATTTCGTTATTTTTAACGTTACATACTTCAATCTAATAAATTTTCTTTGAATTATGTATTGAAATTAATGTTTTTTAATCAAAATATATGTAGCAGTACTCTACTAATAAAGTTAATTCTTTTTACATTACAATTTTCCAACAAAAGATATCTAAAGCATTGTATTATTTAAGTTTGCAGAATTAAGAATTTAACATTACAATTGGAAAAGTTTTCTCTGGTAAGAAAGTTAATTCTCGTTTTGGAGTTTGAAGAAGAAAATTTATTTCAGTCCATATATGAAAAAGCACAGTGTTCACGAAATGAACATCTCTTTTAAGATTCTCTTTCAAACCCTTTTAACAATTTTGATCATACAGTAATTATTACAACCGACGATTTAGTAAACATCAAGGTTTTTCTTTTAAATAAACAATTAAGATATTAAAATTAATTACAATTTATTCAAAATAAAGACTTATCCCATTAGGCTGAATATATATTCTGATTCGTGGAATCAATACTTCAATACAAAAGATACAGTGCAATGCTATGCTATTGTTAAAGGATTTAAATTGCATCCGTATATCTGCAGAGTTCAGATACTTTCCAAACTGCTCTAAGCTCTCCGATTGTGTTTCAGTGAAATCAAAAAATACAGTTCAGGCATTGAAGTCAATTTCTGTTTATCAATTTAACCCACTTATCATTGTTTATGGTTTATTTTACAAGACTACAATTTGTCGCCTTAGAACCGAAGGGTTCTATCCCGAATTTTAAAAGTCACTTGTTTCCTATGACTTCACATAAAAAATAAATGAGAAACAAGTGAAAGTTAACATTCTAGATGAAACCCTTTAGTTTTGGGGCCATAAATTATACTCAAATATTAAATTAACACGCAAATAATGCAGATATAATACGTTTGGAAATGCTTTGGAATTGCAAAAAGGTGAATAATTTGCCATTCCTCCACCAGCGAGAAATTTCCATATTTATTTACCAGATAAATCTCAAAAGCCTCACCAATGTGATATATATAGAACCAACTGGAATTTACGGGGAATTGCGCAGAGAGCACAAATCTCATCAAACCTGTTTGAAGTAAGCTGAAACTGTTTTTTTGCACTCTTTCATGTCGTACAAGAATTTGCCCGTTCTAGTGCTTTTTCCAGGTATATTATAAAAGCCGTATCGACAGATTTGGATTAATCTTTTCTGTCGACTCGGGTCACTACATGTTTACACCCTCTTTTTCCTTCTTTTTCTCTGCTGTCGCCATATTTTGAAAAATAAAGAGAAAAGCGGAAATAGGCCACTAGGAGAAAAGAAATATCGATGTTCTTTAACACTACATACAACTCAGAGTAAAATTCATGGACCACCAAATTGAAGCTGTAAAATTCAACATGATTGTAAAAGAATCTGCTATTTTAAGAATATGTGGTACATAATGATGTCATGAATTACCGACCCATTTTTTATTTATATTCAACGGGTTTATTAAGAAATAAATGCAAATATAATGCTGAAATTTGAGAAAATATTAAAGAATATATCAAGGAATCGATGTCTGGTGCGTTTCAATTTTCATTTTGAAAACAAATTATTTTTGAAAAATTATTTTTTTCAAAATGAAAACTGAAACGCACCAGACTTCGATGCCTAAATATATTCTTTATTATTTCCCAAAATTTCGGAATTATATTTGAATTTCTCTCTTAATAAACCCGCTGAATGTAAATAAAAAATCGGCCGGTAATTCGTGGCGTAATTGTGTATCACATACCCTTAAAAGAAATAAAAATCGTGTTTCAAGAAGAAGTGTCACTTCAATTTCAATCTTCAGAACAACTGGGAATTTGATTTTTATCGGAGTATAATCATTTAAAGGGAGGATTATGCTTTATTTTGAACTAAGACATCTTTAATTCAACTTAATTATACTTCATTAATGTGTTTTTCAGTGATTTATTTATTTAGTTTACTCTTTTTTATTATCTTAACTTTAAATCAGTGTGCGTATGACTGTTGTTTGATTGTTGGTATAAGGGGAAATCATTTGGGATTCTCAAGTCTATTAGAAGGGTGCAAGAGTTTTATTGGCCACTGATAACGGATGAGGAGGTTTATTTCGGAAGGCGGCAATGATTCATGATACATTTCGGAAGGGACGCTTTTCCTGTATCCTTAGAAACCATATTGTACTTAACGCACATCGATTTACTATCCAAACTAAAATGCTCTTCCCAACAAACGAAAGTCCCTCTGTCAAGTGATGACCCGTCGAATTGTAGTCTCGGGAATTCTTTTCTCCTGTCTGACACGTGCCTGGTATATACTACTTTCATCGATTGGCCGAATTAAGAATTAAGGCTTTATCAAACACTCAAAAAATAATTAGTCCTTGAGAATCGGAAGTCTATAGTTATGCCATTTTCAGTCAAAAAAATATTAAAAAATTAATATCCAAAATATATATTTTACCGGAAAACTCGAGTTTCGCAAAAATAAAATTGAAGTGTATATATATGCATGCACGAAAAGAAAGTGGAAACGTCAGTACTCTAGTTTAACATGACAACGAATTTTAAAATTAAATTTTCTTTCGACTGCTTTCGCGTCGTTCAACGTCGTTTCACTAATCGATTCGGCAACGATTTTCAATATTTCCACTAACTTTAAAGTTCCAGAGGAGTGTAAAGAGTTAAAAATCTGTTTCATCGAAAAGTTCCTTCGTCGAACAAGTGAACCATTTCGTGTCTGGAAGAAATATCAGGAAAGTTCCAATTACATTTTAATAATTTGCATATCAATTTTGTGCATTTTCTTAATTTCTCACGAAAGAAATACATTATTGAAAACACACATAGAAATTTATACAATATTGATCAAGTAAATAAACAAATAGCATTTTTTAGTGCCAGAGAGAATTTAGGCCATGGAATTTCGACGTAATTTTATAATATTAAGGTTGGAACTTATTTCACGTCACTCTCAATTTGTATTAGAAACGCCTAGAATGTCAGTCTCTCGATATAACGAAGCAAACTGATAGTGTACTCTGTCGCGTGCGACATGACAAACTTATTAAGCTTCGAGCAACGAATTCACTGGCACGGAATGATCAGGAATGAAATGTCGCAACATGTTTGACTCGGGGCAACAGAAATCACTGTCGGCTACAAATGGACACATTCTAAAATGAAACAAACAGAAAAAAATGTATTTCAAAATATTGTGAAAGAATATATGAAAATTCGAAACCAAGAAATGATTAGTTTCTGAAATTTGAATTCTTCAATTGTGCAACTTCTTCTCAATTCAGAAGTGGTATTTTAAAAATTTAGTTCCTACTAATGAAATTTACTTTAATATACCAAAATTATCGATTCTCGATGAGGCTACATTTCACGAAACTTTTCTTGCCTCGTTTTCTATCCTCTGTTTCTAGAGTTTGCAATAAATTCCTGGAGATTTATTACTGGCTTTCCACATTCCTACAGAATTATCGGCGTTGGAATTCCACCTCTGTTTCTTCGTTGTGCCTCTGGGTTCTGATCGTCTTTCCTTTTCTGGATTTAAGGGTACTCGAGCATGCGAATTCCGCGAGAAAGTTATCGCCGAGACTTAAAGCGACCCTAGAGAAGTTCCGCAAATCCGATTATCCGGATACAGGAGATGGTAGAATATGCAAGCTCCGCTTGAATGAACCAATGCTAACTGCGAGGCTTTGCTATTTTGGTATCGGTAATCACCCAGTTCATTGTGTTAGGATGCATGAATTCTCTAGAATTGAAAGCTTTTTTGAAATGCAGAAAGAAAATATTTATTTGAATTATTTATTAACTGAATTACTTCATTCTCAAGTGACTCAAGTCTGTACAGTTGATGATTCACATAGAAAATAAAAACAAAATAAATTGTATTGGAAATGAAAAATATATCCAAGACTGCAGAGCATTGTGAAGATAGAATAATTATTTATCTAACCTGAGTCAACTTAATTCAAATTTATTTTAAGTTATAAATGAAGAAATGCAGTTAATAAAGCAATAATAAAAATATTCATCCGATATTCTGCACTTTTCCCATATTTTAATTAAAAGCACGACCGATTTTTAAAGAAAGGTAAAGTTTTGATAACATTTTTAATATGAAAGAAATTAATGGTGTTAACAAGTTTAGATGTAAAAGTTTCAAAACCATAAAGTTAAACCAACGCCCGGCAAACGAGCAACTTTGCAAGGGCTAATCGCACAATTTCCACATGGGTAGCGTTATCCCATGCATGGTTAGCCTTAAGCTGCATTTCTGAACCAGACTACATAGTTTCGATTTTCAAGTATTATTTGAAACATACTGTATTCAACAATTTGAAACTGATGTATACCAAAATTTAATTGAACAATTATTGAAGGGTAGAAGGACAAAGGCCGTACTCCCAATTAAAAAAACTCCTTTTTTAAAAAAAATTCTTTTTACAGTAGCCCTAGTTACTCAGGCAAAATTTCTTATTATCCTATTGATTCTTAATTCAGTGGCTATCTTTATATTTAGTATTTTATAGCTTTCCATTTTTATTGTGATACCACACTAAATCCAAAAATATCAAAACGTTACAAACAATTGACAACTATATAACCACTACATAGATATGTTTATCTAGTAGTAATGTAGTTTTCAATTGTTTGTAACGTTTTGATTCAACTTAGGATAAAAAATGACACTTCTGGATTTAGTGCGACGCCAATCTTAATTTTACTAGTGGTTGGAAATATCTATTTAAAATAATAAAAAAGTCTGATGATATCCGGAAAAGGGAAAACTTTTAATTATAAGAATTACATATTAATATGAAAACGGCATTTTAGATTTGCGTTGAATGTTCATCATTCTTGATTAACGAACAGAGAGCTCAAATTTTAAAACAGACAATTTGCCTATCTATATTCTAAGTATACTTTAGTTTTAATTTAAATGTGCACATATCCTGACACCTTATTAATTAACGTATCCATTCAATTAAATTCATATGAAACCCATGTCAGAAGCACAGTACATCGTGGCATATTATTTTAATATGCAGCAATATTATTTCGATCTGAAGGGGATTATTTATTCTATTGTCGCAGTCTTTTGTTTTTCGATTTCTCATTTTGCTGCAGATTAAAATGATATCTTGGGATTTTCTGTGAGCTCGTCTAAATTTTTTTAATGTATCTTTATCGTAAAGAAGTATTTGCTGCTAATGACAGGAAATATTATATCACGATGATGAATTTGCTACTTTTAGAGTCTTGATATGAAAACATTAATTTTCGTTCGAAGAGACGATGTTGATCATAGAAAATCATTATACATACATTCGGACTTCCGTCGACACATGAATATTCGTCTCGAATTTCATCTGCTGGATTATGAAGGTCTCTAGGGGTACATGAGGACGAGCCTGACAAGTGGGATTATTTGTCCATCATATATACCTGAATACACTAAATTCCACGAGAGTATCAGTTGAAAAGTTACACTGAAAATTACCATGGTTGGACATTATAAACTTTAGACAACGTAGCCTCTAATAGAGTATCATCCCCAGTAAAATAAAAAGTACATTGCTACAATTACCACTTAATGAACTTTCCATGCATTAAATATTTACATTATTTTTCATTAAATCTATTTGACAAATGTCTAAAGATCCAGTCAGTCATCCAACGTTTAATTAAAGATTTATTTTATTGTAATTAACAAATTACAAAATAAATAAGATACAAGTTTAATTACCTAACAAAACCTGACAACAAGCTAAAATTGTAGGCATTGCAAATAATAATCCAAGATCTTATCAGACCAGATCACTTCATAACTGAAAAAGGAACTCTTTTAACAAGAAACAGTTGACATCTAATAAAAAGAGGTGTAAATAAATAATTTCAGGTTTCAATCAGCATTTGACAATATTTTTAGCAGAGTAGGATTAATTAAACAGTAACTATTCCTTCTAAGAATCATAGGGTGCTTCGAGTGTTTAAGTTTGATATATTATAACAATAATTAAACAATATATTCCATTAAATAATTAATTAAATGCACAATTAGCCTCGATTGAATTCAACCGAAAGATGCTGGCACTCCAGATTTCCTTTTTGATTTCGTTGCTAGTATGTATTACGATTATTTCAAGACCATAAAGAAAAAAATCACTACACCCGTTATTGAGAAAAATTAATTTTAACTTTTTTTCAGTTTTACCTCAACTTTATCCTACTGAAAAACACTTTAAGATTTTGTTTTTTTTCTCATTCTGGAACGTGTAAAGACTATTTCAAAAACAAAAGGAACCAAAATTCTTGATCAATTTATGAAAAAAATCGTTTTTATGATTTTCTCTCGAAAGAAATTGGTTTATCAATAATTTCAAGCATTTTTTTCTGAAAAAGAGAAGTATTGTTTTATTCAAACAGCCAAAAATATAAAGCAGCATTAAGAACAATATTATTTATTGTATAGTCTGTTGAAATTATTATTACACAGAATGAAGACTGTTGTATTACTCCAGATGAAGACATTCGCGTAATGCACGCAGTAATCGCTTAACGTGTTCCGGATGATTTTTGACAACGTTGTACTTTTTCCACACAGTTTTTAATTCGAAATGGAATGATTTCATGCTTGCTTACTAAAAACACAAAATCCCATTTTCTTATCTTTACAGAAATCCTGAATGTGAAAAGAAATTCACTGTATTTTAGGAGTAATCGAAATGTTGAGGTCTAAGTAAATTTTTTTGAAATCGGCATGCATTTTGGGCTGCTCGAAATATGCAAAAATATTGGAAAACTTTAAACAGTTGTTGCTGCTTGCTTTGGCTAAATCCTACTTCCCAATTATAAAAAAAAAATCGCTGATTTCAAAAAGAGCTACTTTAACCTCAACATTTCGGTTACTCCTAAAATTCACGCAGTTTTTTTCACTTTCAAGATTCCTGAGATGATAAGCAAACGGGATTTGGTGTTTTTAGTAAGGAAGCAAGGAATCATTCCATTTAGACTTCAAAACTGTGTGGAGGAAGTACAAAGTTGCTAGAAATCATTCGGACTACGCTAAGCGACTACTGTGGGCATTATCCGAATACAACAGTCTTCACTTGCTGAAATATTAATTTAAATAGATCGTAGAATAAATAATATTGTTATTAAAGCTCCTTTTTATTTTAGGCAGTTTGAATAAAACAATACTTCCTTTTTTCACAAAAAAGTTCGAAATTATTCAAAAACCAATATTTTCGAAAAAAATTATAAATTTGATTTTTTTTCAAAAATAGATGAATCATTTTTGTTCGTTTGAATTTTTAAAGTCTTCACATGTTCCAGAACGATAAGAATAGGTCAAACAGGACGTTAAAGTATCTGGCAGTGCCAATAAAGTTGAGGTATGGGCATATCTCAGAAACCTTTCACTTTTCAGTAAAAAATTGCAGACAAAATTTCTGTGAGCACAACACTGAGAATTTCTCTATATTACCTATAAGTCCTACAAAATCATATTTTGTAGTTGTTCAGAGGTGCTTAATAAGTATTGTCTTAAAATCGTTATTAACGAATAAAAAATTGATTTTGCTTTATAAACTTTTCGAAAACTTTTGATTATATTTTAAGGAGTGTCATGAGTGTTACGGTCGTTTTTAAATTTTATACGCACACAATTTTTTTGTTTTAATTATAATTCCTTTCATAAGAAAATGAGCACAATGGATTAGATTGGCCCTTAACCTCTATTATTACTTAAGTTTTGATTTTCAATAAGTTTTTATCGCGTGCGAGAGCTGGCTTATTTACAAAAAGTCTGCAAATATAAGCGTTACGGTCGAAATATCAAAATTCGAGGCAAATACTTTTAAAGCCTGTGACTTGGTTCGTATTGAACAAAATGCAGATTCTCATGAATAAACATGATTTTGCTTTAATTAGCTTGAAATAGATATTTTGTTTTATCGTCATATCTTATTTCGTCATAGAGTTAGGGCATAAAAAACATATAAAAATATGGATCGGGACAAGCTGATTTAATTAAAAATCGAACATTCAAACTTCAATTACTTTTGATCTAAAGAATAATTTTTACTTAAAATCATTTGTGCAGTATAGTTTACACTATAATACTTACCTTAAAATAAAAATTAATTTGATATTTATTACAATTACCTAGATATCTTTGAGGGTCGCAATAGTGAAAGGTTCCTGAGATATGCCCACATGAATACAAACAAAATTAAAATTGATTTTTCTCAAAAATTGGTATAGCGATTTTTTTATTTCTAATTTTAAAGTAATAGTAATACATACTATCAACGAAATCAAAAATAAAATCGCTACGCCTCCTCAGAACCAAGTTTTACTTAAATGAACAGGCTAAAGTTTGTACACCAGAAATTATGTTTTGGGGATGCTTCCTGAGTATTTTTACCGAATATGAAAAAAATCGTTAGACCCCCTTTTAAAATAACTCGATATTTGTTGTTTTTTATCAATCTATGTGATTTTTTTCGAAAGGAACAAGTGATAAGTAACGTTTTCTCTCCTAAAAACCTTTAATTTTGCGCCCAAAAAAAGTTTCTGTGATTAATATTGATTGACTTTCTGATCCCTTTTAGATTTTGAAAAATGTGTAGAAGACATCAGTTTTTTTAATATTCTACGATTCTGGTGCATTTTGCGTAAAAATTTTAAGGAGTAAAAAGAAATTTCAAAAACTTTCGAAGAACTTAAAAACAGAAGAATGTTCTAGCATAAATAGTTTAAAAGTTATGACCTCTTAAAGTGATTTTTCAGTGAAGAAAACTTTAAATCTTTTTCTTTTCGCATAATATCTTGTCCCCTATATATTCTACATGAAAGATGTATCAAGATGAATTAAAGTAGATTAAATTATCTTTAAAGCTGAAGAAAGCAATTCACTCTAGCTCTTATAGAACAGAAGTTATAGTCTCTTATAGAAGGCTGCTTATTGTGAAACCTTGTTATAGATCGCAGTTTTTAATAAAAACTTATTTTGTATATATTGCATTAGCACTTTTCACTATTTCCTTCAACTCTTGTATTGGGGAAAGCAAATCGTCAGAAGTTAAGGTTTAAAAACATCATTTAGAGAAAACTTGTAAATTATCTTTTTATTTTTGTTTTTTTAAGCGATCATTTAGGGAAAAATTATAAATTATTTATTGTTACTATATAGTGACAATAAATAACTTATAAGTTTTCTCTAAATGATGATTTTAAACCTTTACTTCTGACGATTTGCTTTCCCAAGTAAAGAGTTAAAGAAAATAGTGAAAAGTGCTGATACAACATATACAAAATAAGTTTTTAATAAAAAATGTGATCTATAATAAAGTTCCTTAAAAAGTAGCCTGCTACAAGAGATTATAACTTCTGTTCTATAAGAGATAGAATTGATTTTTTCATTTTTTTCAGAATTTCATTTTTTTAAGATAATTTAATCTACTTTAATTCATCTTGATACAACTTTCATGTAGGATATACAGGGGACAAGATATGCGAAAAGAAAAATATTTAAAGCTTTTTTCACTGAAAAATCACTTTAAGAGGTCATAACTTCTGAACGATTTATGCCAGAACATTATTCTTTTTTTTAATTCTTCCAAAATTTTTGAACTTCCTTTTTACTCCGTAGAATTTTTACATAAAATGCACTAGAATTGTAGAATATTAAAGAAACTGATGTCTTCCACACATTTTTCAAAATCTAAGAGGAATCGGAAAGTGAATGAATATTAATCACACAAGAACTTTTTTTGGACGCAAAATTAAAGGTTTTTAGCAGAGAAAACGTTACTTATTATTTGTTCCTTTCGAAAAAAATCACATAAATTGATCAAAAAACAACAAATATCGAGTTATTTTAAAAGGGGGACTGACGATTTTTTTCATATTCAGTAAAAATAGGGGGCATCCCCAAAACATAATTTATGGTATACAAACTTTAGCCTGCTCATTTAATTGGAGGCATCCACAAAACATAATTTCTGGTATACAAACTTTAGCCTGCTCATTTAAGTGAAACTTGTTTCTGAGGAGGCGTGTCGGGAGTGCCAGCACCTTTGGAGTGAATCTAATCGTGGCTAACCGTAAATGATTATTCAAACCCAGTAACAGATTCACATTTAATAATAAAAATTGTTTTCATCAAACAAGTTAAAGTTGCCTTAATTAGAAACCCCTTGTTATTCCTCGAAACTTTAATATTTCATATTATTATATAAGTAAATTTTGATTACAGGAGTTCATAGGCAAATAACTATGATTATTTTCGATTTTAAAAACTCAAAAAATGACTATCTCTTCCAAAGTTATGGTCATTCAATGAAAGGGGGCCCTTATTAGGACATGTTATCCTATTTTAATAGTTTACACGATTTTACCATATAATAATGTCCTAGTTCCAAAAGTATAAAATTTATAGAAAATTGTAAAGTTTTAGAGTAATCAAACTGTAATTTGCGTTTGGAAAATTAATATAAGTTTAGTGCCGAGACAGCACACAAGTCTGTGAACCAGAAATATTATACTTTGGGACGACGTTGATGTATGTGGTATATCCCTGAAACTTATTTCCAACTTAGGAGACTTTATTTAAATAAATAGCCTCGACGTTTCGCGTGGTACCCACAGCGCACAGATAAGAGGTGCCAAGACTATCTATTTATACCCCATGGTTGCTTTCATTGCGACCAACCACTTTTCTCTACAACACTCAGCTTGCACAGCTAGTTTGCGAAATTAGCCCCTTGTGCATATACAAAATTGCAAAATTAACCTTGTTACGAAATTAATCTTACACGCGAAGTATGCTCCTGATACAACTTACATCCTGGAACCGTTTTTTTACACTCCCTCCGCTGTTCTTTTACAGTTCATTATGGCTGAGACTGTTTGCACACTTTTTCATCTAAAATTTATTTCCCGAGTCACTCCATTCTTTATGTTGCACCTTGTAACCGGGAAATTTATGAAAATAATGGGTTTATACAACTCTGGTACTTCCAAATGGAATTTAAATCAATCGATTTGAAAATACCTTTCTATAAGGATTAAATTTTTGAAAAATTCCTTTGATTTTATTTTAAAGGACCCATTTTTTCGCAAGTTATTTAAGTTGGTCCTCTGGAAAATAATGATTTGCTTTCAGTTCCAGAAAAACCCACCGATGAAGAAAGGAGCTTTTTCCTCTTACGAGCAGAATTTGCGGAAATAAATTTTGATCGGGAGATGGAAATTCTAACTTCATAAAATATTCTTTCATAATATCCCTCGAGCCAATTTTCTTCATATGAATGAATTTACAATATTGAAAGCACGAAATCTCTTTTTTTCTACCCTAACGTTTTCAACGTTAAAAAATGCACGATTCTAGCAAGGATTCACTCACGTTTCAAAGCTTTAAAATAGAATGCTCGTGAATGACGCGAAGTGTAAATTCAGACTGGGCATATTGATTCGATCAATTTCACGATGCATGTTCATGAATGAGCGTTCAATTTTCAAAGAGAACGGATGAACAAGTCAACATCGATAAACAGCAATGAATCGCTCGAACAGCCTATCAGTGTGCACATCGAGCCAGCATTGAAGCCGACATTTAATCCTCTCGCAATCATTATTTCTGGACTCTTGGTCGATGCGAGCTTACTAGAATACTCCTCTCCTTTCAGTGATCTCAACCACTGATTGAGGGTAAAATTTTCAGATTACAAAGGCTGAGCTAGTCATTTATGGCTATGCTCGTATTCTGCTCTTTCAGAGAGAGCTGTGAACGGACACACAATGAGACCATAAAAAAGAACGACAGAAACAAAGGAAATCATACTGACCATTATGGATGTTATCATTTTGATCCTGCTCGTGTTCCTTCCATTGCCGACAAAAGATAAAATACGAGAAAAACAGGATTAGTTTAAAAGATTAGTGAGACATAAAACTTTTTCTAAAATAAATTTTTAAATTGTGGACTAATAAAGATTTGAATGTTTTGAAAATGGAAAAATAAATAGAGAAGTCTCAATCTAACGTTAATGGCTTTCTTTAAAATATATAATACGACAAGGAATGTTTCAAAAGAGAATGGTGAATCACGAATCATTACGATCAAACTCCCAAAGGTACCGGCATTAATCAGTGTAAAGCAGACATCTACACTCAGTGTTTGTCTCAGTCGATTGTCGGAGAGAAAGAGGAACAGTAGAAGGGTAGGAGAACTTTCTCAATTAGTACCCAGACCTATCGGCCTGGACTTCATTCGTATTCACGATGAAGCCACCATTGTAGCTAAAACAGAGTCGATCGTTCTAAAACTCATGAAGATTATTAGGTAGTCTGTCTTTTAATTAAAACCTCGTATCTCTCTCACTCTCTCCTCCCGCGACCTATATTTCAATTTAAAAAATAAACCTTTCAAAATTAAAAAATCAACCTTTTTAACTTTACTTTGATTTCTACCTTCTTTGTTCTTTTCTCTCACATTCCATAAAACTTCATATATTGTAAAATAAATCCCTCGTGATTAATTAAAAGTGCATACACTCAAAAAAGTGTCTTGTTAAAACGAGGGAGTAAGGTGTTATATCTGTCTGAAAGGACGAAAAAATAGGTTTTTTGTGTGCATTTTTAAAACTTTTACTATGCATGATACAAAATAGGCATGATACAAACATGCATGATACAAAAATTATTCGCCAAGTTTAAACGCAAATTTTGGCGAGAGCGTGGTTTCAATCACGAGGCGAAGCCGAGGAATTTAATCGCTCGAGCCAAAATTTTCGTTTGGACATGGCAAATGCAGTGCTTTTCGTCATGAGATCGAGAAAAAGCCAAATGAAAATGCCGAAATGGCAAAAAAACTGTTTTGTGGTTTTATTATGTCTGTACAAAAAAAAGTTTTTAAATTATTAAACTAAATAGCGGCTTAATAGCACGCATAAGAGAGGCGTCTAGTTTTGAAGGTGCTCCACAGCAAGCAGTAGAACTCGAGCAATTTTTATCCGATTTACTTGAAATTTTAACTGTAGCTTATCAATACGATTTTCTGGAGAAGTGCACACGATTATTATGATTGATCAATTCTTTTTTTATGTCCAAAAGTCCAAATTTCCGAATGAGAATTTTTTCAAACTTCCATAATTTTTTCAAAAATCAATATTTTTTAATAAACATGTGCACTCCTCTATAAAATCGTTTTAAGAAGCTACAGTTAAAATTTCAAGCAAATCGGATAAAAATTTCTCGAGTTCTACTGCTTGCCGTGGAACACTTTCAAAACTAGACGCCTTTCTTCTGCGTGCTACTGAGCCGCCATTTTGTTTAATAAATTTTTTTTTAATAATTTTTTTTATAGTTCAATATATACATAATATAACATCGAAACAGTTTTTTTATCTTGCATAATAAAAGTTTTGAAAATGCACACAAAAAAACCTATTTTGTCGTCCTTTCAGATAGAAATAACCCCTTAACCATTACTGATATTCAGGTGTACACTTGTTTCTAAATTCTTTGGAATTCACTTGAACTCTTTTGAAATCTACTAAATTCACTGGAAATCTTTTTAATTTTCTTGAAATCTTTTGAACTCTGTTTAGGTCTTTTAAATTCACCTTGATTTTACCTTGAACACTTTTACATTCACCTTCAATCACAGTAAATCGTGGGATATTATTTTAATCTGCTGTAATATTATTTTAATCTGAAGTGGAAAATTTATTCTATTGTCAGTCTTTTGTTTTTCGATTTCTTATTTTGCTACAGATTAAAATGATGCCTTGGGATTTTCTGTGAGTCTGTTGCTTTCCTTTGATTCCGTTCAAATTCAAATTCCGTTCAAAACTGTTGAATTTACCTTGAATTCTTTTGAATTCCCTTGAACTTTGTCGAATTTTCTTTAAATTATTTTGAATTCAGTTTGAACTCTAGAATTATTTTAAATTTATCTTGAATACAAATCAATTTATTTCAAATTGAATGAATTCCGTTCTTTTCAATTCACTTGAATTCTTGTAAATTCTTGTGTTCTTTTAAAATATTTTAAATTCCTTTGGATTCTTTCACCTTAAATTCTTTTGCATTTATCTTCATTTCTTTTGCATTCGTTTGGATTCTCCTGATTTTACTTAAATTTTTTGATGTCACTTATTGACTCTTTCTAATTTCCTAAAACTATTTTAATTCAGCTGGAACTATTTTGAATTATTTTTAAATCCCTTTAATTCTTTAAATTCTTTGAAATTCACTTGATTTTTTTATTTCACTTGAATTATGTTGATTTCAATTGAATTCCGATAAAATATGTTGAATTTACTTTGAATTTTTTTGAATTATTTAAATTTTCTGAATTCCCTTGGATTCTTTTCAATTCACTTTAAAATCTTTAGCATTCTTCTTCATTATTTTTGACTTCACTTGAATTATTGCGTTGAAATCTGTGGAATTCACTTTAAATTTCATTGAAATATTTTGAATTCTTACAATTCTCTTGAATTTGAATTTGAAAATTTAAATTTTCTTGAACTCTTTTCAATTTCCTTAAATTATTCTGAATTCAGCTTGAACTCTTTTGAATTTGCCTAGAATTCAAATAAATTTATCTCAACTAGAATAATAGTTGAATTCAGTTTGCTTGAATTCACTTGAACTCTTTCGAATTCTTTTAAATTCGCTTAAAATCTTTGAAATTCTTCTGAATTCACTTGAATTCTTTTTAACTCAGCTTTTTAGAAAAAATTTTGAATTTTTCTAGAATTTAGATCAATTTCCCTTAAGTAGAATAATTTCAGTTGAATTCAGTTCTCTTAAATTCAGATGAACTCTTTTGAATTCCTTTAAATTTGCTTGAAAACTTTGGAATTCTTCTGAATTTACTTGAATTCTTTTGAGTTAATCTTGATTTCTTTGAATTCTTTTGAATGGTTTTGAATTCTTCTTGAAGTCTTTGAATTTTTTAAAATTCTTCTATATTCTTCTGACTTCCTTTGAATTTGTTGAATTCTTGAATTCTTGAATTCAGGTGCATATAAAAATTGCGAGTGGTCAACCCTTCGGCTTAAAATAACCATAATTTTAGTTAAATATGGCCTTACTGTTTTTTCTGGTTGTTTAAACTACAAATTAACCAGATAAAATAGTAAGGGCAGATTTTGATTAATTTTACCACAATTTGAAATTTGTAATTTGTCATTAAGCTAAATATGAGGTTCAAATTCAAATTGAAAATCAAATTCAAATTAAATATATAATGGAAGAAATATTAACCTTTCATAATGAAACCAGAGTGCTCTTAAGTAAGATAAATTGTTACTGTTAAATTGTTACACATATAGTTTGCAGAGACTGTAATAATGCATCACAACTTTCACTTTCAATATACAGCATATTATTCATAGGAATGCGAAATACTATCTTATGTGAAGTGAATACATATACATACTATGTAATGAATATACACTCTCTGTTCCAGACATATCTTCAACACTCTCATCCTATATAAAGTTTTAACCTTATTTGTTTTAGTTCAACGTCGACAAGAAATTAACGGGAAAATAAAATTTTGGTAATATTGAGCAAAAGCGCTGCTAACTTTTAATGCAAGGGATAAATCTAAATTTGGTCAAAAAGAAAGGAAAACTTTCAGTCGAGAAAAGCCTTGCTTTGATGTTAAAGTAAGAAGTTACTTCAAGGAAACTCAATCTGCATCTGTAATAAAACTTTCACTCATTGTTCTTGAACGTACCACTCAATACAATCTTCACTTTCTAGCAAAAGCAATTTTACAACTTTAATCTCGCATTAGCATGGTTATATGAGTCTTAAATGCAAATTTAGACAGAAAAAATTGCACTTTTTGATTATATATGGCAAATCGAAACATGTCAATGATACTCTATTTATTATTTTTTAATAGAGTTTAATCAATTAAAAGGAAATAAATAAAACGCGTAGCAAGAGTGAATCTGAAATACATGAAAAATTTAATTATCGAATACGTAAACACCACTCTGAGGAAAAACTTCCGTTAAACAAACATGCAAGTTTTTATTGCAAGAACCTCTCTTTTTAATATACCTCATAAGTTTACCTTTAATTCACTTTGAATACCATCTTTCCCGAAGTTTATCAGAAGTATTGATAACTTTTATCATATAATAAGGACATAATAACCAATTAATAATTTAATAAGAAAATTTATTTGTTAAACTTTAAGTTAATTTACTTCTATAAATTTAGAATTTTCAACCCTGATTACAATTTACAATTATCAATACGAATTATATTTAATTGGTAGTTTAAATCAATCGTCAAGAACAATGTATAGAGCACTAGGTCGATTAATTCTCAAGCTTCGTATCACGAAGGTATTTCTGAATGACAAGGATCCGTCGCCGTCGCCATGACTACATTTAGAAGGACATTCGAGTATAGTTGTCTCTTGAGTAGGATTGACATTAGGCAGTCAAGGGAAGATATTGTCGATAATTTGCAACCCTCATGTGTCTCTTCAGCTTGATCAAGTCACTATTAGTCTAAAAGCAAATTGCAGTGTAAACTGTCTACAAAACATGAAAAAAACATTCGACAAATCCACTCATCCTCTTTTATATTCAAGTTTTATTTTCAAAGAATTTATAAAGAAAGGTGATGTAGGTATCCTTTCCATTATTCATTAAAATGCCAAACCGCTCTTATAAATCTTACTCCTTTTGTATTCTTAAAATATTTATTTATTTATTCAAAAATAAATCGTGTTCACAATATTGAAAATCATCTTCAGAAAAACCCTCGAAATTTAATAAATAAAAATAAGGAAAGAAATTGCTTTCCTGGTGCTAATTAACTCATTCCAATCTAGAAAAAAAAATCTCAATTCTTTTCTTATTAAAAATCTTCAGGCTATGTTTCCTTCCCAATAATGTCAAAAGAGGCGACTTACGCCACAAGACCTGGAAGTTTTGAGATATGTCTTTCGACTTTGAGTCAATTCTATTGTTGAAAAGACAAGATTTAAGGAAAACAGTCTCTCTCTAGAAACAGTATGCTGTAGACATTGTAATTTTATGCAAATTGACCTGAAAGATATTTATTTCTCTATAAAAAATTTGATTTGCTTCATTTATTAAAGCAACTTTGTGTTTGGATATTAGTTCATTAATTTTTTAATTGACAATCAGATTTATACTAATTTTCAGGTAGACGTTAAAAAATGCTTGAAAACTCAAGAATTCGTAATGTACATAATGGAAGTTTTTTCTACTCACGCACATTAAATTTAATTTAATTTAGTAGGTACGTACATTAAAATAAATTTTCAAGTATTTTTAACAGTGGTAATTTTCCAGTTACCACACTTCTATTTGACAATAAGAATTTTTCTGATTTTAGTTATGCTCAAATACTATTCTACAATGCTTGAAACTTATCTTAATGAGGGTCACTGAAAGCAGGACATGCTTCTGACAGGATGATGAGAGACACGTGCAAGGATCTAAAAGAAAAGTCGTGAAAACTCTTCAATAGGCTGCTCACTGCTTTTGTTGGTGGAACTTGGTTGTTTCGCTCATTCATTTCCTCAGAAGGACGAAAAACGAAAGAATGTTCGGAAATAAAAAAGAAAAATATGAAAGAAAAAAAGAGAAAAAGAGAAAAGTAGAAAAAGAGAAAAGAAGAAAAGGAGAAAAGATGAAAGAAGAAAAGAAGAAACAGAGAAAAGATGAAAGAAGAAAAGAAGAAGAAAGAAAAGATGAAAGAAGAAAAGAAGAAAAAGAGAAAAGATAAAAGAAGAAAAGAAGAAAAAAGAAAAGATGAAAGAAGAAAAGAAGAAAAAGAGAAAAGATGAAAGAAGAAAAGAAGAAAAACGCAAAATGGAAACCTGGGAAGACACAAAGAAAGAGGAAACGATCTCAAGTTTGTTTGCATCGTTATTGGCTATTTTCAAGTCTTCTAGCAAAAGACTTCCTTTCTTTCAATTGTGAGTCACGTCACTGGATTTTACAGAGGTATGTGCTCTTGTCTATTGAATTATTTTCTTTGAAGAAGACTTATCTCTCCGACATTAGAATATAAGTTAAACTCTTTGTTATCAGTATCTTAAAAAAGCCTTCAGAAAAAGAAAAATATAATAGACAAAATCTTTTCCAGTTTATTTCAACTCGATGGGAAACAAAAATAAACACAACTGATGTGCTTAATTGCTCAGCATAACATAATAAAGCTCAATAAAGGAAGGATTTTAATATGGACCATTAATCTCAACAATTTCTTAATACATCTTCGAACATTCACGTCTCCCTGGTCAACAACATAAGATCTTACAAATCAGCATAACAGATTTGTTCTGAATTTATTTGCAATCACGAGAGGAGTTTCATTCAAACAGACCAATCAATATGAAAATTCCACTCCCACTAGGATGTATGAATATTCGTATCACTATTCGCAAATCATATTTTACAATACGAAAAAGAAATATAATTAAGTTTGACTTGTAATTGAAAATGTGATTAAGATAATAAAATCTCAGTATAAAGTTGTAAATTACAATCCTGGAGATTTAATTACTCAATTGCTATCGATTCAATTATTAGATAGGCGAATGCAAATAAATAATTGATTCCATTTTGTGCAGAAATCCGTTACGTGGATGGTACTAGATAATACGATACAGTATAACCGACCTGTACATCATCGGACGTCACGGGTGTATCTTCGTGTATCCATGCTTTATCGAGGGATTAATGCAGCGATAAGGTCGTTCAGGTTTGCATACCAGCACGAGACCTTCATCCACGTGGTCAAAGCCCTTTTAACATCGATCGCACGATGGTTGTACTATCCACAGTCTAGTTGGTTACGGTAACTTGTAACTTCACTCGTGGATGCATAAGTTAACTATCCAAGCCACGATTCTATCTCCACCCCATCGATGTTCCACCAGATTCTAAAAACAGGAAAATAAAACTGCCAAGCTTTTTTCGGTTCACTTTAAAGTCAAAGTCGACTTCAAAGTAAATTTGCATTTCATTAATTCTTTAAAACCTTGATTTTTTCGTTAATTGTTTCAGAAAAAATAATTAAACATAACATGTGGACATAAGCCACATTGTCGTAATTTTCAGGACACAAAAAACCTTCTCAAAAGTCTAATTTTCAATTTTAAAAAAACAATAGCCAACGCCTGTGTAAGAAAAAGGAGAAAAAGTTTGTTCGGAAAAAGTCAGTTGCGAGAAAAAAAGGGAGTGTTTTCTACTATAGTTCAAGAAGTATGAATTCAGATCTGTATGAATCTTCAATCTTCAGATACAGATCTGAGATCCTGCTTCGTCTACATTTTTTCAGCAAGAATAAACTTTTAAAAAATATAATATAAATTTTGGAAAATCTTTGGCGCCGCTGCAGTTTGATAGTTTACTTTATTTGTTTCAATCGCACATTTTACAGTTATTTTTAAATGTTTTTTTATGTTAAATAAGACCAAAACCTGCAAATAAAATTCGAACACACTGGTTTTATTAACGTTATTTTAAACCTACTGCTGGAACTGATAGGAAATGTATAATTAGTGTTTCAGAGGACCTGTCTGACTATAAATGACCTTAACCACTAATTTACTAATGCACTTCTGTGTGACTTGTTGTCTGACTAAAGACGACAGTATTCACTGAATTATCATTTGTTGTCGAGAAAAGAAACTGAATATGACTTTTAGTCGTATTTTTCTTTTATATACAATCATAGAATGAACTCTTACAAAATCCAAGAGACATTTATTTCTGGAACGAAAGTTTTTTTACACATAGACCTTTCTTAACTCGTCTATTAAATACCTATATTTCCACAAATAAAAAGGATATTGATTTTTTTAATCGCTTTATTTATAATAGTAAATTATTTACAATAAAGCTTAGCAATTAAATAAGTAAATTATTAAATTAACATCGTATGCCAATTTAAATTAAAACTCGATTCTAAAATTACAGATTTAACTTAACTTAGAACTTTAACAGCTAGTTATTTTTTATGAAAAGTTCTGTGAATGGTGAAATCTTTCACTTGTCTATTAATTACTTGTATTTTCACAAATAAAAAGGATATTAATTTTTTAATCGTTTTATTTATAATAGTGAATTATTTACAATAAAGCTTAAAAATAAAATAAGTAAATTATTGAATTAACATCGTATGCCAATTTAAATTAAAACTCGATTCTAGAATTGCAGATTTAACTCAACAGTTATTTATTTTTTGTGAAAAGTTTTGTGAAAGGTGGAATTTTATTAATACTGCGATATTTAACGATTTTCTCCTTAGAAAGAAGAAAGACGTTTGTATAATTTTAACTGATTGTTTTGCTAAAATAAACTAAAATAAACATACATCAAAATCTGTGTTTTCAAAGAGAGCTTAATTTTTGCTCGAGTTAATTTTCGAAAGCTTTTTTTTCTCTTCGAGGATACCATTAACTTTTGCTTTGAAAGTTTTAATCAACTTTCAAGCAATTTTAAGATGTTCGGATCGAGTAAATACAGTTTAAGGAACTTGACAAGCAAAAAGACTCGTCAGAATGATAACCACGACAGCGGTTGTGATAGGAACATTACTTTCTTAGAAAATTAATTTCTCAAACCATAAATCACTGTCTACATATTTAGTGAATAATCTGAGTAATTAAAAAATCCCCTATATAATATCTTCAAAAATGTATTTTATCTATCAATCCTGACATGCCATCCATATTAAAACTGGTTTTGTCTCAGAAAATAAATAATAATTTACAAATTTACATCATATAAAATATGTAAGTAACTACTGCCGTCCATAAAACATAGAGCCCAAAGTCCATTACAGAACAAAAGATTTTAGGCTCTATATTTCAAAGATGGATCACGGTGAGCTTCAACCATTTTTAACTGAAAAAACATATTACAAAAAAATTTTTCGCGGAATATTATTCTATCATAATGTACATGCTTTTTTAGCTAAACTTTAAAATAATCGTGGGAGCGCTTTTTTCAAAAATTCAAAGTTTGTATTTTTAAAAAATAGTAATAAATTTTAATTAATCAGAGGAGTTTAAGCTTCAAAAATGGAGTAAAAAAGTTCATACAAAAATTTTTATAAAATCATAATTGTGAAATCTTCGAAGGTTTCTGTAATCGTTTAGTACAAAAGGTTATTGAAAATTTCTATTACTGAACTCTTTTTCACCGAATATTTTTCTCGAATAATGTACGGATACTTCCCATATGTTATGGGAAAAAACGTGGGGGCGCTTTTTTCAAAAATCGAAAAAAATAAAAATAAAAATTTGACTAATCTTTTGAGATTTTTAAAAAGATAGGTTATTTTTTGTTGTGAAGTGGAGTAAAAAAGTATAATAAAATATTTCCTTAAAACAATAACTACCTAATCTATAGAGGTTTGGAAGTTTTTCAAGAAGTCCTTTTGTTATAAAGAGTTGAAAAGTTATTTTACTTACAGGTGTTCAACTTTTTTACATTATGTAAATATTTTCAATACTTCAAAATATACTATTTCTAATTAGCACCGATTTTTAACAATCTTTTTTAATACAACATAATTGAAATACGCCATTTCTTTTACACGTGGTGGCCGTTGTACTCACAAACAGACCGTAGCAAATTCTTAAAATAATCAAGATGACTCTGCACCTTCCATTCCTTCTAAAAACAATTGAATAATTATGAGAAAAGGGACTCAGTATTAAAATTTATTGCTTAAAAAATAATATTTTGTTTTACTTATAAATAATGAATACTTACCTATTTTCAATTAATTTAGGAGACAAAAGTAGTCGTAAGTGCTAAAAAAGTAAAAACTTGATTTTTAATAACATTTATTTGTTTATAAATATGAATCATTTATATATTTATAATCATATAAGTTTATAATCATGAAAAGTGACGAATGTCACTTGAATTTTGAATTAATTTCTGCGAAAAAAAGAATGAAAAATATGCAAAAAACAAAAAATTATTTTTAAAAAAATTAATTAATTTAAATAATTACTTATTTATTCATAGGAAATGTGTAATTGATCATTATTGATCATTCAGTGCATTTTATTTTAATGCATTAATCAAAACATGATTGAAATTACATTTTTCAGTACGTTTGACTCACAGAAGACAGAGAGGGTCAACTTTGAGAGGTCATAACTTTTGACCCATTGAAGTTACAACCATGTTTTTTTTAAGTTTCTCAGAATTGATTCCTCTTTCATTTATCCTTATGTACTTTTCACGTTAGGATTGCAGAACTTGTTTTCCAGTTTTTGAGAGAAACAGTGAAGAAACACAAAGTTTCAAAAATTCATAACTCTGAAGTTTATGAAAATAAAACATTTTTTTTTCAGTTTAAGTTGAATTTTATGCACTTTTAGTTATCCCCGAGCAGCATAAACGTATATTTATTAGGGAACGCTTTGGTTTACAAAAATTAAACCCATGATTTTTGGTCATAAAAACAGGCAAAAAGGTGTCATATTTGAGAGGTCGTAACTCGCGATCTATTGAACCTAGAGGATTGTTATTTATCTTAAATCAAAGATAATTACGTTTACTTTAAGCCGTCTGTAGACCATTTTGGCTTAGGTCAATCGATTATACAAATTCTAGGTGGTTTTTTGAAAAGTAGCGATTTTTGGGCAAAAATCGAAAAAAAATAATTTTTTAAAAAATTGAAATTTTAAACAAAATTTTTCAAGTGGGATTTTTACTTTGAATACAAAATACTTGTATGGCATCGTAAAGCAATATTCAATAAAGGTTATCTAATTTCAAAGACCTTTCGGTTAAAGTTGGTTGAGGCTCACCGTGCTTTCTTTTTCTCTTATTTTGTTCCCACAGTAAATTGTGGGACATTATTTTGATCTGAAGTGGATCATTATTATATTATCACAGTCTTTTATTTTTCTATTTCTCATTTTGCTTCAGTTTGAAATGATACCCAGAGATTTTCTGTGTCCTTGATCTTGTTGCTCCTTATTGCACTTTCCTTTCTTCATACTTCACGTTCTTCTTCATTTTTCTTTTTCATCCTCTTATTTTCGACCTCATTTTTCTTTAGATTCTCTTGTCTGTCAAATAATATTGAAATAGTAATCTGCCAGGCACAGAAAATAAATAAAATACAAAAAAATCTGAACTAGACATTCCATTGTTTCCTGCGTTCCATCGTCATATTCTCAGAAACTTTTGCGAGATAACAATAACAAGTAGGAAAAGGGAATCTCGCAAGGCGTGAAATGATCACTTTGATGATCTTATCAACCTGTGTCGCAAAACCGGCTGAGCGTGAAAGGCAAGATATCTTCCCCTGTGTGGCTTTCATCGTGTTCATAGGCCTTATCTAACTGGTACCATGGTGGCGTAGGCGCCCTTGACACGATTACAAGATCTTGGCACAGTCGGTGACCTCCTGAGGTCATCATCAAGAACTGAGAGCAGTCGCTCAAGACAGCCTGCAAAGGGGAGCCTCAGGCCTTGGAAAATTACCAGCACCTTCTTCCTAGTATGCCGTTCGGCCATGGAATCTTAGTGCCGATCGGAGATACTATAAAACCCTCGTATCGATATCTACGAACTACTGACAAGAAGAAGAAGAAGTGCTTGTAATCGAAGACCCTTCCGGGAACATGTTTCTGTGAGCCACACGCAAGAAACACGCACTTAAAATATCTTCTCGATTAAATTTTTTCGACTCGCTTAGTTATGCTCTTCAAATCTCAACGTTTCTTGTCAACATCAATTCTTATTGACTTTTGATTACGAGGATATCTTGCATCATATCAGCTCAATTCATTCAATTGTAGTGGAACTTTTCGAGGTTGACTATTTTTCTCCTAATTCCTGTGAAAAAGTAGGTATCATTTTTTCTTTCGAGTAGCACAAAAGCTTTAAGAATTATGCGTAAAACATGCACAAGCCGAAGTCATTTCGTGAATTTTTTAAGAAGATATTGAAGGAATAGTGAAAATTATAATAGGTTTTTGAATTTGTAATATCTCGGAAAATAATGAACATTTTTTTACTTCTGGGGCTTTTTTAAAGATAAATATCCGTGGAATTGGGATAGTTGTGTAATTTTTACATTCTCATCAGAGAAGGTATTAGATTTGTGTAAAATTTGACCACGCCCCCTCGTTTTTCTCAAATGTCCACGTTTTGAGACCCCCTGAACCCAAAAAAATGGTTTTCGCGAATGTGTCTGTCTGTAGATTTTTTCTTGTTAGCACGATAACTTTCGAAAGAATTGATAGAATGGATTGGCCTTTGGTCTACTCTTTTACTGACTTAAAATGAAGGTCAAGTTCGTTAGCCAGCTATTTTGAATGAAAATTCAAAAAGTTACAACATTTTGAAAATGTTTGAAATCACTTTTTTTTGCAATTTGTAAATTGTATGTACGGATATTTATAGTACCCAGAAAGACGAACGATTTATTCTTATGGCATTTTTCTATAAAATAAAAATGATCAGACTTACAGCGTTTTTAAAAATCCAAAAATCAAAAGAAAATGAAGATTTTAAGCCAAATAACACACGATATTAGAAAAAATCAAGAGAAGAAAAACATTTCACTTTGAAAGCTCTACAATATTGGCATAACAACTTTTTGAATTTTTTAAAAAATCAAAAATTCAAATTTTCCCACCAAAAAACGTGAGATATGAAAAAATATTTCATAGAAAAATTATTGGTCTTAAATAGATCTACAAATTTTCTGTTGACCATTTTTCAATACAATAAGTAGTTTTCCTTTTAATTTAAAAAATTTTGTTTAAAAAATTAAAAATTCAATTTCCCCGCCAAAAAACATGAGATATGAGAAAATCTTACACAAAAA
>JBAGKK010109358.1:0-25646 GCA_037177015.1 Euceroptres primus
AACTCGGGTCGGCTTAGCCGAACAGGTTCGTCACACAGATACTCAAGATTGTGTGTGAAAGTGGAGGGGGTAAAAACAGAGGTCCCAACTTTTTCCTCGTTCTCGGCTATTCCGAGCTTTCTTCAACCGTTCGTCTCCTAAAACTACGATTTTATACACTAGGTCCCTTTTCTCAGATCGCGTCACATATGCGTTTTGGACGTACTATTCAAGATCTAACGCAGTCTGGATCCAATATAAACCTACGATTTAACGAAAGTGAATTTCGACCAGGATATTTACAAGCTTTCGACGGAGAGAAAGTTCATGATTAGCCTGCAGGATTCGTGTTTGAAGCAGCTCGAGGTCATCTCAAGGGTGGAACCTTAAACTGGTTTCGTTTAAACGCAGATTTAAGACTTGTAGTGACTTTGAAGACGTGTTTAAGAATACTTACATCAATGCAGAAGTTCTGACTGTTAAATTGCGTTAAATCACGCTTCAGCAGAAGGGAACTCTTAATGTTTATTTTATAGATAAAGCAAGGCTTTGCCAAGAATTGGGCTTGAATCTAGAAGAAGCTAAAGAGCAATTACTAATCGGTTTATGGTCCAGAGACTTGTGCAATGCTTGGGCAGCAAAGAAACATGTAGACCACGATGACCTTCTACATGATCTTTTGCCACATGAACGTTTAAATTTGCAACGGGGAGAAAGGATTCGAGGATCTGTGGAAGCTTCGAAGAACAAAAAGGATGAAAAATCAAAATCAACGGATTTTACAAAAAAGGATGAAGATCCGAAGTCATCAGATTTTACAAAGGAAGATGGAGGATCAAAATCCACGAATTTTACAAAAAATAAGGACGATTCAAGAGAATTTAAAGGGCAAGATTGAAGTCGAGAAAATCAGGCAAACCCGGATCAAAGACCTCCTCTACAAAATGACAGGGGTGAGATGAAATGCTATAATTGTTCAGCATTTGGTCACATATTCAGGAACCGTCCTGATCCTCGAAGGGAAGAAGTTTGTGAGCTGTGCAAGCAGACAAGGCACACTCGCAGACACTGTAACAAAATCAAGTCAGATGACGGAGAAGTACGTCAGATAATGGGATTATTGAAATGAATTGAATCATTCAAGAAACCCAGGTTAAAATAACCAGTGATTATGAATTGAGAAGCATTGAATGAAAATAGAGCGGTTAATATTTCGTAAATTATCCCTGGCAATAGGAAACCGTTACAATATATTATTAATGAGACATACTAGAATCTTCCACATGAACTTAATTGAAAGCTTTAACCTTATACTTTAAAGATATTATACTGGAAACTGAAGAAAAGTAATGCAAAGCCGTTGAAGACAGCTTGTTCTATCAGCATGCTCCAGCCGTGGCGCTCGTTTCGCTCGTCTAGCATGACTGGAGCGTGTTGGACGAAAAAGCTGTTCCTATCGGCTAGACGTTACTTTCCTTCAATTGTCGGTAAAAGGGATTTAAAATATAAGGTTCAAGCGTTGATTTAAGCCCATGAGGAAGATTCTAGCACGTCTCATTAATTTTTGATGAGCTTCCAAAAAGTACCAGAAACGCGTTTCTTGACCATTTGACACCAGTTTAAAAAAACACGACGTGCTAGAGCATTTTTCTCAAAGGATTCGTAATCTTCAGGAAAAATCCTATAAGAATCACCCAGAGTTCATTAAAGGACAAAAAAAAGTCGAAAAATGTATGGCAGTGTTATCAACGTTGAAATGCACAAACTGAAAGGATGACTTTTTCACTACCTAACTTAGATGACCACTTGAGATTATTGAATTATAGAATGCTCTTCATCACTTTGAATCTTGCTAACGGTCATCTACAAGTTCTATTAGATGAACAGCAGAGAGAAAACAGCGGTTATCAAACCGGATGAAACAGGCGAGTTCACCCGGATGACAATTGAACTTATGAACGCTTCTTTCTTTTCAGCAAGCTTATGCAACAAGTTTTGGGTTTACTGCGAAATAACAGTAAACATGACATGACATATTGATTCCTGATAGAGATTGGCCAGACCTAAAAGAGAGATTAATAAAAGTCTTGAGTGCGCTGTGTGAAGCCAAGCTTATGATAAATCTGTCAAAGTGTGCGTTTCTTATGAAAAAGGTCCTTTATCTTCGCTATGGAATTTCCGGTGAAGATGTCCAACCAGGAGAAGCTAAACGACGTCCTGTCTTAGACTTTCCTACACCTAAAAACACGCAAGATTTGAGAAGATTTCTAGGCATGGCTGGATTTTTCCGCTGTTTTATCCCACTGTTCGCTGAAAAAGCGTTATGTTTGTACGAATTATTGAAGAAGGATCAACCCTTATATTGGAACGCTACAATCGATGCACACATTACGGATTTGAAGGAAGCACTGGCCAGTTATCCGATTCTACAATTTTTCGATCTATCGAGATATACTGAACTATACACGGACGCCAGCTTGAAAGTATTGGCAAGGATGCTTATGCAGTAAGCTGACGATTTGAAGATGCATCCAACCTTTGTAGTCAGCCGAAGAACGAGCGACACAGAACGTTTTTACCATTCCAGCAAGTTGGCATTGATGGTCATAGTGTGTGCGGTAACGCGTTTAAGACTACTGTTAATCAACATTAAGTTCACTATTGTTACGGATTGCCTGGCTCTCATCTAGCTCAATGCTCATCGTATAAGAAACCCACATCGCTTGTTGGGTATGCCTACTCGGTGAGTACAAATTTGAAGTTGTTCATCCTCCTGGACTTAAACTTCTTCACGTGGATACTATAAGCCGAACTCTAATAGATATCCCTGAAGATAATCCTGAGGATTACATCTTGCAACAAGGAATTCTCTACAAAGCTGAGGTCAATACTATTTGTTATGTGATTCCGAAAACTATGAGGAAAAGTATAACGATTCGATTCCACGATTTGAGCGGCCATGGAGGTTTGGAACATACGCTAGCGTAGATGAGCCACAACTATTATTTTCCGAAAATTCGGAACTATGCACGTCAGCATGTACGAGCTTGTCTAAATAAAACTTCGGTGGGTCAACAACTTGGAGAGGTGCACCCCATTCCAGCGGGAAAGCGACCCTTCGATATAGTCCATGCAGATAATTTAGGACCGTTCGTTTCTGCCGGGAGAGGGTACAAGTACGTACTAATGTAGGTCGACAATCTCACCAAATACGTACGACTGGAAGCCACGAAGAGTACTAAAATTAAGGAAGTAATAAGTACAATGGAATATAATTAGGTCACGTGGATTGACCTTTTGCATACTTACAGATTATATATTTAAGAATGTTTTTAGATCGGGAGCCACTCGAAATTTACCTTAGGATTCAAAATGGCGACATAAAAAAATGATTAATTCCCCTTTATCGCGAAAACTATTAATTTTATCTCGAAATGTTTTTAACATAAAAGATTCTTATAATTGAAATGAACATCTTTTGTTGAGAATTTGTTTTCGAAAAATCAATATTTTTGAAAATACTGTAAAAAACGATTTTTTTGGTAAACTCATATTTTTTGAAGACTAAGCACTGTAAGTCACTTAAAATAAAAGTGCTTGCGTCTTTTCTTAACTTTTTCGATGACGAAAAAAAACCTTAAATTTGTACGCCGAGATTTTTTAAACGAATAAACAACAGTTTTATGTTCGTAAAAACGCTTAGAACAAGTTTGGCTAAAAAATTAAATCTCATATCAAAAATGATAACAGAGTTTGAATATACTTATTAATAGATTACAATTTTTTTATTTGTGTGCTTTTTATTTTTTTTATTTTTTTTTACTTCTTAATAATTTTGTGAACATCTTTTATGCAGAATTCTGACAGGTGCATCTGCAATTGGAATGCATCATGTGCATGAGAAACCTCAACTTCATCTAAATTTGCATCCTTTTTTGCATAATAAATTGTGCTTATTTTAAAAGTTTTAGTTTCACTGTCAAAGCACCACTTATGATATTTCACTTTTTGAGCGATGAAATCTTTGCAAGGATCGAGTGCAGTTAGCATTTCTGCTGAAGCTTTTGCACGAATTAGAGCTTTAATTTCAAATGTCATCACTTGATGCAAATTTTGATTCCACAACTTACCTTTTCCTCACAAACAACATTTATCGGCAAATGCGTTAAGCAGTGGAATAGCAGATCTGGTAATATAATGCATTTCGCCCTCAGGAAAAACAGTATTTGAAGCTAAATGCAATACTATTTCTTTATCTGATTTTGTAATAGCTCTCTTACGAGCTCTTGCAAGTTTAGTTGCATTGTAATTGAGTAACAAGGACTTGTGCCACTTGGTGTTTCAATTAATGAATGTGCTTTTAATTCCATTTCTTTCATCTAAGGTCTCGAAAAATATACTACCATAATTGAAAGCTCTGCCATGTTGTGAAATTCTGCAATATTATTTGCAATAGCTTCATAGCCACTATTCAGTTTATGAATATTCCTGATCTGTACTGAATTTATAATATTTTCTTTGGCTTTCCGTTGTCAAAGGTAACATTTTTACCAATCAATGGATGTTTGCAGAATCGGTTTTAAAATCTCAGTTGATGCAATTTTCAATTTTTTTTTATTAACTCATATTAAAGTTTGATGTCTGACTTATAATCAGATTATCCAATTATAGAAATCAAGATCGTAGCGATCTTCCTCCACTCAATCTTCACCCCAACATTCAGACTTGTGCACTAACGAAGCTGGCTTTTGTTTTTTTTAAGTCTGATTTCAGAAACACAAATCAAGTTGACCAACTTAACAACCAGAGCTCTGAAATCAGACTCAGAAACAAAAGACAGCCAATATAAAAGAAATACGCAACTCGAACTCGCACTTCGATATTCGGTACACGCAGGCGCAAAACCTTAAATGGGCACGGTTCATTGTGGATTCTTCCTAGACCACTCTGTAAATCTTTTGAATATAACTGATAACGCCGTTTGACAATAGGTCGTTAGCGTAAAAAATAGGATGTCAAGTCTCTTATTCCTTAATTTTCTTTGATCTTCGAATAAAAGAGTAGTTTTTTAAAACAAAAAACTGTTAATCTCTTCTAAAAATCTCCGCGTACAAATTGCAGATTTTTTGGTAACATTGTACAAGTTAAGAAAAGAAATAATCATTTTTATTTTGGGTGGCTTATAGTGTTTAGTATAAAAAAATTAGTCTATCAAAAAAATTGTTTTTTTACGTCATTTTGAAAAATATTGGTTTTTTGAAAACAAAATTCTAACAAAAGATGTTCATTTCAATGATAGGAATCTTTTATGTTTTAAACATTTCGCGATAAAATCAATAGCTTTCGAGACAGAGAGGAATCAAGTTTTGTTTTAAAGCCGCCGTTTTAAATCCTAAAGGAAATTTCGAGTGGCTCTCGATCTAAAAACATTCCCAAATATACTATATGTCAATATGCAAAAGGACATCCGTGGAAACAGAGCGCAATTCTCATCCCTATAAGCATGTCGTGTGCCGCATACACTATTAGTACATGCTCTTGATTGTATCGCAATGTATTTTGTAAACTAGGATTTATTTAAAAATTCCAAAACACTTGCTAAATATTTTTAACTAAATAGAAACATACGCAAGTTTTTTTTTTTAAATTTAAAGTTTTCTAATGATCTAAATACCTCCAAATAGGAAACCGACGACCTGGATGTACCGGGTCATGCACCAGGTTGCTGAAATAGTAATCTGCCGGAGCTTTCTTAAAATTTAAACTTTTTCTATGACCTAAACAACTCCAAATGGGAAACCGACAACCCGGGTGCACCACTTATTAGCACCAAGTTATTATTATTTTTTTTTTAATTGAAGGTCGTACTAACGATTGTAAAGAAGCTGTTTGCACCTGCGCAGTGAGAATGTTTACACTTGCATCGCTCCCTAACCCTGTTTTCTGAAATATCTCATATTGATTTCCTGGATAACTTGATCCTTGCAGATCTTCATTTTTAAAAAGTTTCTGTAGATTACTTTTTAGACTACCTGATATATGACCTAGGGCACCAGGATCGTCATACATGCATATGGAGTTGTTCCTCTCCACTTGAGTATCTAAATTGAAAAAAATTCCCCGCAGATTACGTGTAAGACTATCTGATGCATGACCCAGTACACCAGGATCGTCAATTCTGCGTTTAGAGTTGTTCATCTCTACTTTAGTATCTAATTTTGCAAAAATTCCCGATAGATTACATTTTTAACTACCTGGTGCATGATCCAGAGCACCAGGATCTTCAATTCTGCGTTTGGAGTTGTCCCTCTCCACTTTAGTATTTAAATTTTAAAAAATTTCCCGTTAATTAAGTTTTTAAGTACCTGTTGCATTACCCGGTTGACCCGAGTCGTCGATTAGGTCATAGGGAAAGTTTAAATTTTAAAAAACCTGGTGCACCCAGGTCGTCGATTTCCTATTTGGAGTTGTTTAAGTACACCCGGGTCATTATTTTCCTATTAAAAATTATTTCTTTCATCGTTAAAGATTATATTTTTAATATGAATTTTATATGTTTATGTTGATTTTTAATTATGGAATAATTTTCCGTACTTAGAATTATTAATTTTAAATTTCCTAATTTAACCTACCTTAACCTTTGGTTTTGATAGAATATATTAATTATATATTCTTAGAATATATTAATTATATATTCTATCAAAACCAAACTGCATTACCGACATGGACTGTTCTTTTCAACTCGCCGCCACTTTCTGTTAAACATAACGCGACCCCCAGGAATACAATCTGAAGTTAACTGCAGATTCGGTAAAAAGTAGATTTTGTAAATCGATATTTCGGAAAATCCATCCCCTACCATTTTGCCCAACTCTGTTGCTGAGATAGTTTTTTTTGTTTTGTTTTAAACAATTGCTGCTGCTACATTTTTTAACATATGAATATATAGCTCAAGTTTTGACCGAGTATAGAAGAAGAGTTGTACTATTTGTTATAAGTTTTACAAAGCAATACATTGTAATTTTATTGTTTAGAATCGTGCATGATTGACGGTGAAGGATCTATGCAGTCTGTGATGGTCTTATAGCTATACGTAATTTATGTTTTTTTAAATATTGAAAAATAAAGGGTATTTTGTGGGAGAAAAGTGCGATAGGTATTCTTTTTTCAATATTTTATGTTTATTTTGCACTAAATTATTATTATTATTATACATTACAAATAATATCTATTTCTTCATATTTTTAAAGTTTGCGCCTCTTAAGGCTGTTGAGCGCAATGTTGATTTCTCAACTTTAGTCTTTGCTTTCGAAACTTTTTGCCGCCGTTTGCCGCAATAAATAGCCAAGTTCTTGTTCTCATAATAAAGAATATAATCTTAGTATTTTGCGTGACCTCCGCGATTTCTTCAAAAGTGTCGGTGTTGTACAGAAAAATATATTTCTGTCAAGTGCTGCTTCTCCTATCTAGATTACTTTCAGTCGAAACTTTGTCCTATCAACAAAAGTGGATATCTTACAACTATATATCGACTCCGGGACCACGACAGAACTCCTAAGTGTTGTCTAATTTCATCTCAATGCAAAACTCAAAAAATATGTGCTTTTCAGGTCAGAAAAAATTGGGGGTTTGGATTTAGAAAAATTTGGGAACCATTCGGCCATTTTCAAAGTGGTTTAACGTTCACCCTTAAGGGAAAAAATTTGACTTGTTAATTTCCGTCTAACTCAGAAGGGACTCCTTGATGATAGAATTTGCGCAAAGGAGTGTTTTTTGAATTAAAAGGGGTATCTAAGCTCAAATCGAAGCTTTAAGACGAGACATGTGAAAATTAGCATAGGAGCGGAGATGATAGAGTAAAGCGATAGAGCTCTCATGCTAATTTGCACATGTCTTATCTCGAATTAGAGGTTAGATATCCTTTTTCCTCCAAAAAAAAAACGTTTCTTTGCACAACTTCTGCTGTCAAGGAGTCCCTTTCGAGATAGACTATCGTCGCATCCATTCAATATGAGTCTATCTGCGTTTAGTGCCGAGTATGAGCCCATCTGCGTTTAGCGCCGAGTATGAACCCATCTGCATTTAGCGCCGTATAAGAAACTATCTTCTGTGCATAAGCATAGCAGATAGTCTCTTACATGGCGCTAAACCCAGATGGGCTCATACTCGGTGCTAAACGCAGATAGAATCATTTTAAATGGAGGCGTCGATATGTAGATATAAGTATTATTTGTAATGTATTATAAGAATTTAGTGTTAAATAAAAAAGAGTACCTATAGCACTTTTTTCCCACAAAATATCCCTTATATTAAAAAAAAAATATACAACGTAAACAAGTCAGGGTCGTATGAACTATTTCTGTTTGATTTTTGTCACGAGTGAAAAATATTTTTTAAATATAAGTTTAATTTAACTTTTACCTCACTGTTAAGTTTGATTTAGTTATTATTAATGAACTATTACACATAAAGCATAACCAAAGCACTCAAAACGAACTGATACGAACCGACGCTTAGACAACTGCGTCACTATTGCGCACTTTGTTGCTACGCTACCGGTGAGCTCCGAGTTCAGCATTCCTCGTCCCCTTGGACCCCTTGCCCAAATTTGAATGTGTTAGTATGTATAAACTAATTCCTAGAAGGCTTATTCCGCGCGGTCTAGAACCGCGCTTTCAGTGTAAATCTTTAAAAGTATAAGGTATATGTTACAGGAAATCCTTTAAACTATATATTAATGGCAAAATTAGATAAGGTAAATAAAATAGTTTAAAATTGCAAGCATTAGATATAATTTTCTTGAGAAGCTACCAACAGATTTGTAACCAGTGCGGAAAGCTATCCCAAATTTAAAAAAATAATTTTAAAAAAATGATCTTGGCACGTTAATTTGTTGCTGCGCTTTGCAATTCGAACGCGCCAATTCAAATCTGGTGCGACCGCCAGCGAGTGCAGACTGGGCGCGAGCAGCTTACCTTCTCCACAACCGCAGACTGTGTCGATTCTTCATCTTCAATCAGACACGATTATAAACAGTTTGTTTACAATGTATTCCTCCATAAAACTTATAACAAGTAGTACTACCCTTCTTCTGTACTCGGTTAAAACTTGAGCTTTATATGTTAAAAATTCTAGCAGCAGTAAATGTGCAGAAAGCCAACGCGAGAGTGGTTCTTTTTGAAGGCAGGTATCGATATGTATAATTAATATTTTATTTATTGATCCAATAATTATTGCACGGTTTAATTCGGTCTTATGGTCAAATAATTTATTTAATAAGACAAAATAAAGTATGTTAGAAACATACTTATTTTATTAAAGTTTCTCTACGTTTCGACCACACTGTGGGTCTTTTTCAAGAGTCAGATTTTAAATCTCTGAATAAAAATAAATATTGTATTAAATAATATAAATTTCTACAATTTCGTACTCAAAGTACGCAAATTCTGGATCCATCTCCTGAGAATTTTTTTTTGTGATTACTATTATTTATTGATATAATTTAAGGGGTCACTTCATGAAGGATCGTCTGAAAACGATTGCGGTCATACTTTCGAATTTTTTTTTATTGGTCTACAAGTATTTCTTATATTTCAAGATTCGATTTGTGTATTTTAGGTATAATAAATGTTTTTCATTAAGCCAGAAATAATTTTTGAAAACATGCGGACGTGTGGAACATGGCGAATGTACGTCATTTCTAAAATGAAATAAACCAAGTTACTTATTTAAATTTAAGATCTATAACGCTGTTTTTGATTTATAGACGAAATAGGAGAGGAAAAGCGGTTTTGAAGTGACCTGTCAGAATGTGTCATATCCCTAAATTTTAATAACACTGTCCGACATTTTCGAACTTTTTTTTTGGCACTTGATCAATGGTAACTGATTTCGATAGGTTTTTTCCCGTAGAATCTGAATCTGAAGACGGAAGTAGAGAATTGGCTCTAGTTTTCGAGAAGAACGGGGTCAAAAGTCCCAAAAAACGTGTTTTTGGCCATTTTTGAGGACGTTTAAAAATGTAACGCGAGCCAATAGAACCTTCTGAGATGGATAAAATGGAAGCTTGGTTTTTGCCTTTTCTAAGTAAGAAACAAAAAACCAGGTGCTTTCTTTGTGAGTCCCCTAGCCTCTCACGACTTCAGATGCTGTTTGGAATGCAAATTCCCTGTCCTTTTACGGATCGTGATGCTTCCCTCTTGTAGGTAGTACTAGGAGAATCACGAATGATAGTCCAGCAGTAATCTGCCAGCATATTCACTGTAAATTTTCCTTGATATTTTTTCTCCATAGTCTTGATTAAATCGCTCACCCTGTTCATCATCGAGCGCCAAGGTGGAAGCGTGTGGTGGAATTGGTGCGCGCACATGTACAAAGTCTGTTCCCGACCACTTCAAGGTCATGGAACTTGGTTTTTTGTTTTTTAATCCGAAAGGGCAAGAACCATCTTTCATTTCATCCATCTTAGAAGGTTCTATTGGCTCGCGTTACATTTTTACACGTCCTCAAAAATGGCCAAAAACACGTTTTTTGGGACTTTTAATCCCGTTTTTTTTCGAAAACTAGAGCCAATTCTCTACTTCCGGATTCAGATTCTACGGGGAAAACCTATCAAAATCAGTTATCATTGGTCAAGTGCGAAAATCCATGTCGGACAGTTTAATTTATTACAACTAAAATACATTACCGAAAATTTCAAAATTCAGTTCAAAATGGAGATTAATACCACTTTTTTTCATTGTATTCGGTGAAATTGTCCATAAATAAAATTGTCCAAAATTTTTTTTTTTGCTAAAATTCAAATAGGTGTATTTCTTATTTAATGAAAGTAATCGAACAGGGTACCTGGTATATCCGCGTTACTCTATTATATTTTATTTTAATATACGAATAGAAAATTACGGCTTAATGAGTAAGCAAACGATATATAAAAATTAATCTAAAGAATAGGCAAAAAAATTGTCGGTAAAAAAATAAGCATTTGCCCTTGTCAATTTTGTCCCACAAGGGGGTAACTGGGGTGCACGGGGGAATTCGAGCACAGCTTGTCCACGCAGGGTTCAAGCCGCGTCGTGCGTTAGAGAACGCAAAGGTAGATGAAAGTTTTGTGTGTCCCTCAAAGAGCCGATCGGTTTAAGGGCATGTATCAAGGTGGCCACGTCACTAATTGTCGGTTATTTCTTTTAACTCGAATATTTCCTAAAATAATAAAAGTACTCGGCCAAAACTTGGTGATATGATAAAGGGCACTGGGGGGTACTTTCCTCTGGTGCGGTACAGTTTTTTTTATTAACAAAAATTAGTTCTACATAATTATTATTATATGTAAATTTGTCACAAACCCTGAAGGACCTGGCCGTAAGGTCCTGGTACAGACTAAGTCAAGTACAACGGCCAGTCAACAATTAAAGAATTTCTAAGCACAGAGGACAACATACTACATTCCCGACAAACATAGAAACAAGTTAAAATCAAATTATAATCACAAGATAAAAATAAAGCTACAGTCAAAAGTTTAAAAACCAAAAATGGAATCTTTTTTTTCCTTTTCTTTTCGTGAATGATCTTCCGTTACAGCACAAAAAACGAATAGCCGCTTTCTTCTTGGCAGTCCAAAAAGCATCGGACTATGTGGCAGGTCTTGAGTAAAACCGCTTTTTAGACTGCATCTAGCACCCTCTTAACTCCCAGATCTTCCAGGTGTTTCTGGCACCTCGCGTGGACGTTCCCCGTGGCCGAAATCACGATAGGGTGTATGGAAACCTATTTCAGCTTCTAAATTCTCGTGATTTCCTGTCTGAATTCGCTATACTTTTGGATCATTGTTGTAAAGGCTTCTAGGATGTTCTTGTCGAGGGAAACCGTTACGTCGATGATTTGGACGTATCGCGACCGCTTGTTGAGCACCACAATGTCCGGCCTATTATGAACAATAATGTGGTCCGTTAGAATAGTTCTGTTCCAGTAGAGGCGATAATTCTCGTTTTCAATAATCGCTACTGGGACATACCTATAGAATGGCATCCTTTCCTGAATGAGTCCCAGATTCAAGGCAATCTGCTGGTGCATGATCCCAGCTACATCATTGTGTCTGCGAGCATACTCTCGCTCAGCTAACCTCCTGCAGCCACCAATGATGTGCTCAATGGATTCATTCGGATCACCACACAGCCGGCACCGATCATGCACTTTAATGCGAAGAATATGCTTTTGTTGATTCCTGGTGCTGATTACCATGTCTTAGATGTCCACGACAAACCCTTCTGTTTCCGTAAAAAGTTGGCCTATAGACCGTTACCAGATCCTGGCAACCTCGCGAGTTACGAGAGCAGCCCTTTTGTTCTTCAGGCCCATAGTCCATCGGCCTGAAGGCCGATGGACTATGGGGGTCTGGCTTCTTTGGAAGCATGTACGTGACTCCCTCAGTCATGAAGGAGGGCATCAAATTCGGGTGATTAAGTATGTTCTGATAGCACCCAGCCAATGACCCATGCACACACGTGAGGTATTTATACCGAAAGTTGTGCACCATATCCGGTCCAGGTGCTTGCCAGTTTTTCGCCCTCCTCAACACGCGGGTGACGTTAGACGTTATGAAGTTGGTTACCTCCATTTCCAGAATGTTGGACATGTGTTTTCTTTCGAAGACAAGCAATGGTGCTTCCAAGTTGCTCTTCTTATTTTTTCCCCAGACAGCCTCCCAGTTATTTGTCATGTGTTCTATTCCTGGAACTTCGAACGTCCGATCTTATCCTTGGGCTTTACCTATTTCACGGTAAAACTGTTTTTCGTCCGCCTTCAAAGCCTTATTCTGGTCTTTTCTGGCGTTAGACTTTTTGTATCTGCGCAGCCGTGCAGTGAGGACAGCTGGTCTCTGTCGGAAGGAGTCAATTACTTCATTCAACTACGAATCGATTGCTCCATATTCGACGTTTTGTAAACGAAGTATGTCCGCCACGCGACGGATCAGCCTCTCGGTTCTGTTGCCTCTTCTATATTGAGTCAACCTGCCTGGTTTGCATTTTACTTTGCTGACCTCGTTTTCGATTCTTCGCTTCCATGGCGGACCATGCTTGCCCTTCCGTGTGGCTCTGTTGATGCCTTGAGGTCTTGTTCTTAACCCTAAAGTTCTAACTGCTGTAACCGCTGCTCAGTAGACGAGAGTCTGTACGTGCGTGATGGATAGATCTTCACGCAGGTACAGTGGCAACACCTTTGTATTCAGGTGGCCTACTAACATCAATAAGGCCTTAAAGGTCTTAAGTTTTGGCAGTGAATGCCTTAAAGCAAGTTCTCCCGCACTAAAATCGAGTAGAGTACGCTTGAAGTTCTCTTCTAGTCGTTTAAGATTTTCAGGGACCTCGCAGGTGTTCGCGGTGGAATTTCTATTTCGTCGTTGTGATTCCAGAGGTTGGCGATTTTCTGCCTCTTGGACTTCCACAACGATGTCAGTCTCATTGGCCCCGACTTTTCTGCCTGCAGCATTAACAATCTCCTCGTCTTCTAAAGCCTCAGGAAGTTCACCACTTAAAACAAGTGGATGGTATACTTGCATCCTTATGGTTTCTATTTCCACCTTGGGCAATAATCCGCGAACAAAGATATCGCGTTTGGCCTGCTACATGTTGTTCGTTTACCCTTTCTACCAAGTGGAGACACGCTTCCAAGAAAAGACGAAGGTGTTCTCGTCTTATTGGTCCACCACTCTTCTCGGCTTGAACCTTCATTCATTTCATTTCCTTTGTCCATTTCATCCTGCGTCTGGGTTTCGGAATGTCCTCCTTTTCCAGTTGTTTTTTGCTTCAGTGATCTCAACCTCAGATCCTATTCGGTTGATGTGCCTCTTAGAGAGGAGATTGTTGAACGCAGTGTATTCGAGTCTCCGATAGAGGTTTATCTCCGTTACTGCTACCATTTCTGGGTTCAATTCGATGAATTTTCGACGGAAATCATTCCTCTTTCCGTCGGGTCTGTTATCCCTTGGGCTACGAAGTGGCAGCGCATCACTGCTTCGTCATATTTGAATAACCAATTGATGCGCTGCCGTGGCATTCCTGTGGAAGTGGTCGGCTGGGGGCACCCAAAAACATCCTCCACAGGCGGAGCTGATGTCCTGCTACTTGCCACTTTTTACCGATGTTCTGGCTGGATAGTAGCTCTTTCGAGTATCCCGTTGAGATCTGCATGTCCATCACGCAGCTCACCACCACCGGCCTGTATGCTGTTACCCCTAGGGGTGGCACGAGGGGGGCCCGACGGTCCGCGGGCAGCGACTAACGACTAAATATATTTCTTATATTCTCCATTTTTGATGGGTTTGCCAGAGTTGCGCCTGCCTACTGGGCGTGGGTCCCCCAGCGTTTCCCGGCTCCTACCACTTTGAGATGCAGTTGGCCTTTAGGAGCCAATTATTATTATTATTATTATTATTATTATTATTGTTCGGGCAAGGCTATTAAAAGACCCAAAGCACTGCGGTAAAACCTCTTCTACTTTGCTTATTTAATTAAACATTACCCATTAGAGAAGTTTTCGCCATGAAGACGTATATTGCTCCGTAGGAGATGTCATCAAACTCCTCCGAGTTTAACAGGTAATCCCCAAAATATGTTTCTCTGAATATTGCAAGCGCATCACATTCACACAGTATGTGATGCGATGTTTCTTCAGAGTGGCCAGACTTACGACACCTAGGTTCCACCTCAAACCTCATTGTTCAGGTGGCAGTGACCAGTCAATAAATTCTTCACAACCCTTACCTGTTTTCTTTCCATATTCATGAGATCTTTAGATCTCTGTGTATATGTCATATTGATGTACTTCTTCTAGTACATCAATTCCTTGGTTTCCACTTATTATCTCGCATGTGCAACCCGGATTCATTCTTCAATCGCTCTCCCGGAAACGGTATTTGCCAATATATCCACCTGTTCGTTTTCCATGATACCTTCGTGATCGTGTATACAAATCAATTTGATCCAGTTATCTGCCGATACACAAAGGAGAACCTGAAGACAGTTTCATACTAATTTGGAAGTAATCTCTTGAGACTCAAGAGCTTTAAGCGCAGCCTGGCTATCGGAAAAAATGTATATATGCTGGCCTTTATATGCCCACATACCAGAGTCCTGCACGGGCCGAGTGAACTCAGCCCAGCCCAGTCCGCGGGTCGTGGGCCGGGCTTTTTGACAGCCCGTTTACGAAACAAAAGACTGTACACCCAAGCCCAGCCCGGCCCGGCCCATTTCTTTATAAATCATGGAAATTTGGAACCTTTACGTTCATTTACAATAGTTTGAATAATTTTTAATAATTACTTTTTATTTTCTATGAATAATAAACGGCTTTATCGAAATTTGAATTTAATAATGAAAAAGGGAGGTCTGTAGTGAGTATGGTATATTTTTAATGTAAAAACTAAACACAAATTATATGAATTTTTAATTATCATTTTCCAATAAACTAGTTGTATTTGTCATAAAAAGTGAAGTTAGGTGCTGACAGTAGAAATAACAATACAGTGAATTTATTCGGAAGATTATGATATGAAATATTATTAGAACTAACGATCGTATAAAATACAGGTAACCTAAATTGAATATAAAATGAAGTAAACAAATAACAATTTTTTATATGAATGTTTATATAGAAAACTGTTGTTGATATTTGTTTACTTCAGTTTAAATTCAATTTAGATTCCCTATATTTTATACAATGTATACCAACCTTAGTTCTAATAATATTTCATAGCATGATCTTCCAAATAAATCTACTATATTGTAATTTCTACTGCCAGCACATAACCAAATATTGTCTTCTATACATAGACAAAAACAATGGGAAGGCCAATTCACCTAACTTCAGTTTTATGCTAAAATATTATTCAAAAGTTATTTACGTAACTTTTTGTAACTTTTTCATTTTTGTAACTTTTTCATTATTTAATTCAAATTTCAATAAAACTGTTTATTATTCATAGAAAATGAAAAGCAATTATTGAAAATTATGCAAACTATTGTTAATGATCATAATTGTTCAAAATTTCCATGATTTATAAAGAAACGGGCCGGGCCGGACTGGGCTTGGGTTTACAGTCTTTTGTTTTGCAAACGGGCTGTCGAAAAGCCCGGCCCATGACCCGCGGACCGGGCTGGGCTGAGTTCACTCGGCCCGTGTAGGACTCTGCCACATACAAATGTCCTCCAGAAAAGTTTTAATGACCACCACTTCAGCTTGAAATACTGTGGGGAATTCGCCAAATGCTATTGTAAAATCAGCCCTGAGCACTACCCCATAGATTCTAGCTCCGGTACTATGGGATTCTTTGGATCCATCAGTGTACCAGATGAGTCCACCCGGTTTGAATATTGCCTCTCTATTTTGTTCATATTGCCATACTTCTCTTTTTGCAAATATCACGTTGATGGGCTTCTTGAACGATGTGTCCTCTCGACCGCACTACTGAGGCCTTTCACCATTAGTCTATATGCCTCCATCGACGTCTGCTTCTTTACAAGCAGGTTCAGTGATGGCAATCCTAATAATACCTCCAACGATGCAGTCGGTGTAGACTTCATTGGCCCAGAGATCATTGGCCCCAAGTTTTCCCTATAGCTCCTCTATAGGGCCAAAAGGCCATTTTTGGCCTTTTTAACCACACTATCGACATGAATCTTCCAGGTAAGCTTGCGATCATAAGTGACTCCCAAGTGTTACACTGATTTTGAGAACTCAAGTAATCTGCCATAGAACTCATGCTTCCAGAAGTCGGGGAGTTTCCTCCTCCTCGTGAAAACCATAAGTTCTGTTTTATCCGGGATGACGGATAGGTCGCGTTCACCGCACCATCGCTCAACCATTTTGAGTGCTTTTTGCATGATTTCAATTAATGTGCCCTCATGTTTCCCTTCTACAAGGATTACAATGTCATCTACATACCCTTGTGTGTAAAAACCTGCTTCGTTGAGTTTACAAATTAGGTCATCTATTACGAGCGCTTACTGGATGGAAGATAGCACTCCCCCGTATGGGCATCCCCTTTTAGTCTTGCCTTCACATGAAGTGAAGTATATATTATTATGCTTCTTAACATGGATCGCATCCACCTATTTACGGTAGTACTAACTCCATGTTGATCCGCAGCATTATACATATAGATATAATCTATAGGGGTATTGCTAAATGTGCCCTCTATGTCTAAGAATGCGGGCACCCCTATTTCACCCTTTTGCAGTGTTTTCTTGACGCGACTTGTGAATTCATGTAACGCATCTACAGTAGATTTGCCTTTTTGTGAAGCAAATTGATTACTATGGAGAGGTTTATCCGGTAGGATTTTCTCTTTCATATAATGGTCCACTAGTTTTTCTAGTGCTTTCAACATAAATGATGTTAGTCTAATTGGTCTAAAGGATTTAGCTTCATAGTAGGTCGGTCTACCCGGTTTAGGAATAAAGATCGCCTTAACCTTCCTCCAACCCCGGGAGTATATCCCATTGCTAAACATGCTCTAAGTATGCTACACAATGGCCCCACCAAAAACTCTAATCCTTTGTGTATCAGTGCAGGGAAGATCTCGTCGCCCCCTGCAACCTTTAAGGGATCAAATTGATTGACAAGCCATCTAATTTTTGAATACGTGATTATTGGACTACCAATCTTTCAGTGCTCACCCCCGGTTCTGTTAATTGGTTCGCCTGTGAGGGGTATAGCTCACAGGCTTCCTCCTCCGGCGATGGATCCAACGTCGATTCCGAGAAATGGATCTCCATCAGGTGCCTCAATATCGAATAGGCTGCCTCAGTCATGTCGCTGGATGGCAAAATTCATGCTCTCAATTGGCATGACGAGTTACCTCTCAAAGCTCTCTGGAACCGTGCAGTGTTATGTATATTTTGTGTCTCCCTTCGCAATCTGTATCTCGTTGTTATACTTCGTAATATCCAACCTATACAAATCCCATATTTTACTCTTTTTAGCCCTATTAAAAAGTCTTCTAGTGTCCTTTCTGAGGGCCTCAAGCCTACTATTCCACCAGGGAGCATTCTTGTCTGCTTTCTTTACTCGGTATGGACAGTTATCCTCATGGGCTTTACGCATAGTTTTATGGATAATGTCTACCGCAAATTCTATTTTCTCGATAAACTCGATCCTCCTCGGCATAGATGCAAGAGGTTCACTGATGTAACAATGTATGTAACATTCATCTATGTAACAATCCCAGCCCGTTGCTCTTGGGTTTCTGTACCTCTCAGGATCACATCTATCCGCTTTTAAGGAAAAACAAATATGCCTGTGATCAGATAAAGACGTCTCATGCGATACATGCCAACCCCTGAACCGATCACTCAAACATATTGAACATAAAGTTAAATCAATTACTTCCTAACATCTTACAGCCAAAAAAGTAGGCGCGTTGCCCCGATTCAATAAAGTTAAATTGGTTGTGTTATGGTAATCCAATAAAGACTCACCTTTGTTGTTGATGTCTTTACTGACCCATATCGAGTGATGCGCATTGGCATCGCAACCAATAAGGAGTGGCCATCCCCTCGTTTCACAGTGATCCACCAGTCGTCTCCAATACTCAGATGGTGGTTGGTCTGGAGCGTCAAAGGGTAGGTATGCTGAACATATCACCAAGGGCTGACGTGAACCTCCTACCTGGTAATCAATTTTTATTGCTACCAGATCTCTGGAACAAAATCTTGGTAAACTAATAAATTTAATATCACCTCTGACATATCGCTGTCCTAGGTGTCTTAACGGTTTTACAGTATATAATAGACCCGCTCTTCTGACTGATGCCTTTAACTTCTGCCTTGTAGCACCAAGGTTCTTGTATCAGGCCAAAAGCCGATTGTTCCGCTATCAAGCGCCTGCTTAGAATTGCAGTCGCCGTCTTGGAGTGATGGAGATTGATTTAGATAAAATGCAAATCCTATGGGTAGTGTTTCCAACTACCCATTCTTATCCTCCTTCTTTCTCTTCCGAGGACGTTTCCGGAGGTTTGTCGCTCGGCTTTCTCTTGATGAGGATCTTGAAATTAATCCTCTTTAACCCATAGTACGGCCTGCATTCGAGTCTTCTGAGAGCCTTGGCTGCAGCATCGTCGACACAGTATATTAACTGCGTCACGTTCTTCTCCACCTTGATGTCGATCATCTTCCATTCCCCAGTTTTTAGAGTTGTGTTCTTGACTGCTAACCTCTTCAAGACGGCCGCCAGTTCCACTAAAGTTCGGGGTGGGTATCCAGGTCATTACTTTGACCGGTTTGGGAGATTCTTGCTATCTACAAACCTAATCCTGGCTCCCTCCCAAGGATTAAGGTCTTTCGCGGCTTTAATGAGCCACGTTCTGGACACTTCATCCGAGCAAACGACGATGAAGGCATTGTTCTTTAAGCGGCAATCTTCGAATCTCGGAATCACGTTTCCTGGTTGGACTCCGTCGATTCTTCTCTCTAATGCCGCCTCCACTGCTTTAGTCTGATCGGCGTCGAGTTTGACTTCAGGGAATCCCTCGACGGCTACTGCCATTTTAAAATTACTCTAAAGAGCCCCTTTGTCAGAGGCCACAGTATCCTTGACCCATACCTTCTTTGTCTCTCTGACATACTTCGGAGTGCTGCCATCCGAATAGGACCTCTTAGGGATGTCCATTTTTGGGGTCATGGCTTCTTCTAAGTTTTTCTGGAGGCGCTTGTACCTTTCCCTGCCTGCACACGAATACTTTACTTTCGGTGGTTTGGTTGCCCGGTTTGGATCTCCAGCGTTGGCATCGCCTTGGTGATATCGCTCCCACCAGGGATTTGCGGGACCTGGACGTTGTTGTTACCGTCCCGTTTGACTCCCTGCTGGGTGCCTTGCTTTCTTCGTCGTCGCCTATGTAGTGGTTTGGCAACAGCTTCCGGTTTCAAGGGTGGAGACCATACGGCAGGTGGTAGTAGCCGTATCGGTCGAGGCGTGACCGGGGGTCTGGATAGCGAGGGTGACCGTTGTCGCCTTGGCTCATGGCCTCGGGGCTGGGGTAGAAAAGTCAGGCGGATCCCGCAGGTTGGTTCCGGGGCCTTTGAAGTGCACTGTGCTTCATCATAAAGGTTGTTTCTTTAGCAATTAATAATAAGTCAATCGATTTGTCTCATCAAAAAGAATAAATTTGGTTCTTTTAATATTGCTATATTCCCAGAATTGGAAAAATTTTTACTTATATTGAACGAAAAAAATGAAAATTCAAAAAATTTGAGATAACAAAATTTTTTGTTTGAAGATGATAACAAACATTCTATTGATCTTTATCTACTAAATACCACTCCCATATTTTAAAAAATTATTTATTTAAAGTCTTTTATCACTTAAAAAAACAGTGATAAAAATTATTGATAATTTCGAATTTTTCAAATTTACGTTTTGTTATATCAAGATATTAGTCAATCAACCTAAATTTTTTTTTGATAGAAAAAGGTGTATGCCTCTAAATCCAGAGTAAATTTTCTTGACTACAACCAAAATTGCAAAAAAAATAACATCTAAAACGATTTTTAATAAAAATGTAAAATCGAATAAAAAATGCTTTTTCTTATCTGTTTCGGCTTAAAACCTAATGAATTATGGGCATTATTTTGGACTATTATTGCTTCAAATTTCATGGCTCTAGCTCAAGTCGTTTTCGAGTTATTATTAAAAAGGCATTGTTGATTCGCGCGCGCGCACACACAGACACACACATTTTTTTAAAACCTCATTTTCTGAGTCAAATTAGCTTAAGAAATGTCAAAAAACGAGATTTGAAAATTTTCATCGTTACAAAGCTTCCTTTATGAGGAAGCAAAATTAATAGAATTATGATACACGCTATTCTGTTTCACTTATTTTACTTCTTACTCAGAAAATACAACCGTTTCATGACTTGGCGGAGAAAAAAGTTTAAACAAATGGATATTGTTTAAACAATTGCAAATTATCTTTTAAAAAAAAAAGAAATTACTCTAAACATTCATTAGCTGTGTCACGAAATGCGGAAACCTAACATGCAAACTTTTGCCAGCTGACTGGTCACAACCAGCCAGCTTCTTTTTAGATGCAACTAATAAGATAGTTCCATGCATTGCCTTTTTTCGATATAGTAATTGGACTGCAAATGCAGATAATTCTATGTGCGAAGCAAGTATTAGCATTAAAAATTAAAATTTAAATAATAAAATAAATATTTTAAAAGTGTTTTAAATAATTTTAAACGCTTCCTAAAGAGTCAGGTAATTCATGAAACTTTCTTACCAGCTGCATCTAAAAAGAAGGTGACGGGTAGCCCACGAATTGTAATGTTTAATTACCCGACTGCCGCGTGCAAAGGAGGGTTATGTTTTTGGGCGTTATGTATTTTTTTAACAGAAAACCAAAGTATTTCTAACAAATGAAACATCCGCCAAAAAAGCGTTCTATGGATCAACATTGCTTTTATTGGAATCTATGTTCTATTGGACTCCAATCCAAACAATTTTTCTTCTACATCACTGTACATATATCATAGAACAAAATATGACATCGATCAAACTTTTATCAATTTGCGTTTACACTATGAACATAGATTCCAATAAAAGAAATTTTGGTAAATAGAACGTTCTTTTGGCGGATGCTTCAAATGGCTATGAGATAACCGAGAAAATTCTTTTTAGAATATGTTGTATGTAAATGCGTTTATTCTTTAGCCTACTGGCCTGGAAAAATTTCACCTTACATCTTCTCCTTTTCTGCATTCTCTTTCTTCAGGTTAAATCTAAAATATAAACTCTAACAATCCATGCTCAACCTTTTCTTTAGCTTCCTATAAACTATCCTTTCCATCTGAGTCTTATGATTCTCCATTCTCCTAGACTTCACACGCCTACCTGGTCCCCCCGCTGACATGTTCCTATTACTCCTTTTTCTACAACTCACTCGGTAATACATCTCCTACCTTTATTATTTTGCAGCCTTACAGCCATCCTAACATTACATCTACAACCACTCCACCCTCCTCGAACCTTCCTTAACATAACCTACAGATTTTCCACCCCATCTATGTGGTTCTTCCTGTCCCTTTCTCTAGACTCTATTATCCTTTCTGTCACTTTTACTTACATTCCTAACAATAAACTTGTTATCGTCAAATTTATGCTAGTTACAAACTATCCGTTTCTTTTCATCCACCACAAATCTCCCGTTCACCGCCTTTGATACCCTTTACACCTATATACATAACCCTCCTGCTTACATACACTTCTTTCTTTGATACTCTCACCTCCCTTAACATAACCTTTTCATGCTCTACTTTTTCATTATCTGTATTTTTTACGTCATTCGACGAGCTACTCCCAATTTTCACTTAGAACTTAGATCCCGTTACAAACTTCACCCTTTACTGTCTCTAATCTTTATCCACTGAACTCACTCTGCTGTCGGCTCTCTTTCAACTTATTCACTAACCCCCTCCACTTTGCTCTGCTTTTCAGACTTTCGCTTTATCACTCCCTACTTTTCTTCTTCATCCTGTTTCTCTTTCTTCTTCTTTTATTCTGCATTCTCTATTACAGTCACCTTTATTTTTTCTTTTTCCACGTTTCGCTTCCCGCTCCCCCTACAACTGCTTTCACCTTTACCCATCTTATCGTTGCCCTCTTTCCTCCTTTTCTCTGATCCATCTCGAATAGAGACGCGCGCGAAACACCTTTGCCTCCACCGTTCATCACTAGCGCCTGTACTCCAACTACCTCTGTTTCCAGCAACTTGTCTTGCTTACTCCTGCGGACTCCCGGTACGTGCTCCTTCAGGCAGTGCGGTAATATACTATTATTGAAGTGCGGTAATTCATTCCTTGCACTTGTTACAGGAAATATAGTATGACATGCGCGGTAAGTTGGCAGTTCCACCTTGTGTGAAGTGTGCAGCACTCGTCGGATACTGCCAACTTTCCGCGCTTCTTACACAATATACTATTAATATATACTTGATTCAAAAATTAAATGTTCTAACTTTATATCTATTGTTTTTTTCATATCGTGCAGTTAAAATTGGGGTAACCAGAGTCAAATAGTTCGATCAAAACGATTATTCGAATTGAATATATAACTGAATGCATGTCATTACAAATAGAAAATTTACTTTTTTCCACCTAGCAATGGAATCTACCCTACTGTGCGCCGTGATCCTTGTACTTTCTTAAGCTCTCTCGCTTCTTTTTTTTTGTTTTAGAGCAAAAATAGATCTATTTTAAAACATTTAAGGAACAAAATCAATAAGAAAAAATAAAAGTAGTCAAAAGCTGCGATTCTAGACAATTATCGAAATGACCGCAGTTATCACATTTCAATAAGTCTACTTATTGTTTTAGTCATCTCAGACAGCCTTTCAAGAACAAAATATTAATGGACCTGAACTTGGAGACGAAGAACTATTTTCTGCGTTAAACGACGATATGCCTGAAGGAATGGAAGGAATGGGAGATTTTAATGATATATTCAATGTATGGCCGGAAGCTGGCGCTGGTGGAGGTCAAAGTCCGAGTGGTAGTCCACATCGCCCAGAAGAATCGCCCCTTGGAGGTGATGGTGGCGGTTCTGGTTTAGGAAATCATGATGGACCTGGAAGTCCATTTCAGTGCAACACACCGAGAGTAAGTAAAAATTCTTCAAATATTATTATGAAGCTATTGACTAAAGTAAGAATAGTAATGTAAATAAAACAGTAAAAGACTGAATAAATGTTTGATTCAACATAGTGATGTGCAAAGTAACTTCGGGTCGGGTTTTAGGTTCGCAACCCGAACCAACTCAAAAGTTTTATTTAAGAATTTTCAGAAAGTTTCGGAAATTTCGTAATCGAACTTTCGGATCAGGTCAGGTTTTTGGGCTTTCGGGCCAGGTAGTGACCCGAAACCCGATCCGACCCATCGGGTGGGGGTTTTTATAAATTTTACACTTGCCTAATTCATCACAATATGTAATATTTATAATCTATTTAAGATTCATGGTAGAAAATCGCCACGAGTACATTACAACCTCTCAATATCTGATGCCTGGTATTGCGAAAGTGTCGCCCAATAACTGGTTCCACCCCACCTGAAAGCAAACGAACGTGCGCGGAAACGCCCGTAGTCATAATTCTTCTTGTTTTCTTTTTATCTGAGCGATTCCGTCTCTATTTCACCATATTGGGCTGTTATGCAATATCTGGATTTTTCTTGAAAGAAAATCCAGATATTGAGAGGTTGCACTCTACCCAAATTGCTAAAAAATTAAAAAGTCAAGTTTCTGAAGCCGTAGAGCGAGAGGGTAAGGGTAAATTTTCAAACAGTGGCATTAAAATATGTTATAACTACAATTACATAGTAGCAGAATATTAACAACGGACCCCTTCGAGGTCCAGAGGCAGAGCTCTTGTCGGGGTCCAGAGGAAGCCCTCTGAAAAATTACCTTTGCAAAAGGCTTCGTTCTTTGAGTTCCTTGCTGTACTTGACACGTTACTGTTTCATAAGTACTCTCATATTTGGTCTTTAATTTATCACACTAGTAAAAATCGCGACAAGGTTTCTTGTACCTTGTAGTTTAATACGATAGCAGTATTTATCATAATAATACGTCTTTAAACAATTAGGGTCAGATCCTATTATAACGTCTAGAGCCGGTTGTTACAACCTATTTTAAGAAATTGATTCGTAGTAGACATAATTGTGAATGCTTTTAGAACATGTTTTCTGAAAAATCCGAATAAATTGGACAATTTTTGTCCTTAAATTTTAATTTTAAAGTTCATTGGGTAAGAAAAAATGATCCTTTCACAGTGAACATAAAATCAACAAAAACTCAAAAACTGTCTTCAAAGATGTAATTTAAGTGATCTATATTTATTTAGCATACTTGAATTTTTTATTTTTCTTCAGGGAAAGTTGTTTTAAGCGTGAAATAATATGTAAAATCGATATTAAAACTTTATGTTGAAATGGATGTTAAAATTTGATCTTGTTTGAAATCTTAACTAAATTACCAGAAACCTCAGAAAAACTGATTTTTAAAGAGAAAATATATTTTATTTCAAACACTTGCTATTTTCAGCTAATCCATTTTCTTTTAATAAGCCTTCAAATATGACCAAATTTTTATTTCAACATAAAGTTGTAATACCGTTTTTACATACCTATTATTTTAGGTGTAAAATAATTTTTCTTGCAGAAAAATCAAAGATTCAAGGACGCTGAATAAATAGAGACCACTTAAATTAAATCACGAACAGGAATGACAGACAATAACAATCATTTATGTCAAAGCAGTGCCAATCAGGAGTGATTTCAGTTTTTTCGAAGCAGGTCAATAGAAAGGGATGGAAATTGGTAATTTTACAATACATGATAAGATTAATAAATCCCCCAAGTTTCAGGTAAAAATAATAATTTGTTTAAAAGTTACTCCATTTCAAAAATCAACTATATCTCCCAAGCGGGACGTCGTATTAAACTTTTTTTTTAATTTTAGAAAAATGAGAATTAAAATGAGTTATGTGCATCATTAACGCATTGTTTAAAAAAAGAAAAGTTATTTAAGTAATTTAATATAACTCCAGAGAGAAACTGAGAGTGCTCATGCCTCTGGGAGTCACAACTATTAAAGACGTGGCGTCCCCACAGGTTCGTTTCT
>JBAGKK010109468.1:0-25639 GCA_037177015.1 Euceroptres primus
CTTATAATAAAGAACGTAGATTTAAAAGAGTATAAATCCACTGTGTTTGAACTTTATTTATTACCCATAACCGATAGTTAAATTAAAAACTCAATATTTTAAATGACAAAACAGAACAATCGAAGTTTTAAATTGCTTTTCCCCAAGTAATTAATACAAATAAGTATTTAAATAATTCCAGTATTATTAATTATTTTCTTTAAAATTTCTTGTTAATAAAATATTTATTCGAGCAATTTAGATGATTAAAAACACAGTTTTATTTCCTCTGGAAAATAAAATATAAATTATTTTCCTCGTGTGAGAGATAATAAAACAATGTATTTTCACTTCATTGTTTCTTAATTGTTTCACTCAACGTCTCACGAATAAAAATTTAATTTATTATAGATAAAACAGATTCAGTTTGAGGGAGATTGAAAGGTAAAGTTTGATCCACTTATCACTCTTGGAAATGCAGACTAGAAAAAATTAACATTTTTTGTTAAATATTTAATAAATTACTAATGTTAAATTATTAAATAAATGAATGTTAAATTATTAAATTAATAACTGATAGAATATATTTGTAAACTTTAGAATTTGACAAATTCGAAACGCCAGAATTTCTAAATTATCCAATATCATTATTATGATAAAACATAAACTATTTTTAATATTTAAAATTGAAATTCCATTTAAAATATTTTCAAAAATGACTAAATCGCGTGTAAATGTGATTTCCGTACGAGAGATCGAATCAATATCTCTTGTTACATTTGCTGGCAACACGATCTGCAATTTATGTTTTTTGTGATTGTGTGCCGGAAGTAAAAGAAGTCGTGATTGGACTCTCAAACATTTCGTGACTGTCGCAATCTTGCAGCAAAATATTTATTATTAAGATTCAAAAATTGAAAACTGAAAAAGCGTATTAAAAAATTTACTTGCTTCAATTTGAAATTGAAAGGTTAATTTTGACTTAAGAATTAAGAATATCTTTAGGTACCTTTATAATTTTTGATTTTACTTTTCTTGTAATTTCTTTTCATTATCCGAAAATTAATGATAAAATCATTAAGCATAGCATTTCATAGGTTTGGAAGAGTTTCCATTCTTTTTTTTAATTTTCCAATTTGAAATTTGAGAAGCTATCAAACCCATTTCTTATGTTTACGTCTGCCCCATTTCACTGTACATTGTAAAATCACGTGGAAAGGGGTGTCTGGTTAGAAATGGTCTTTCTTTGCCTCTTGTGACTTCTTGTTCGTGAGAAACGTCCTTTCACTAAGGCCTTTTCATTTCACTTTCATCGAATTCAAAAGACCACGTGCTGCAAACTAATTTATTATTATTCACACTACTTTACACTGAATAAATTTTATAAGATAAGTCAACTATAGAAAACTCTCTTTAAAAACAATTTATTCACTAAATATTATAGTCTCTTTCACTTTAACATGCCTAATAATGAGATGTTTATTTCGTTAAAAGAGGTCTCTACTATTAGATATCACATTTTCATAAGCATATAAAAAGATCGATAAGACAAAATCTTACGTTTTAGAGTTGCTTCAAATGCGTAGGTTTATCAGCTTTTTAATAACATTCAGGAAATGGTTGCATTCCTCACACAAAACTAATTGTAAGTTATTTAAAGTAAGAAAGTAATCTAATATTAAGTAACTAGAGGCTTTATTTGGATTTGTATCTTTACCCCAAAACTAAGATTTATCAGAAATTTTTCGAAATTTATTTTTATTTAGATCATTCTATTTATATCAAATACGAAATTTACGACAAGAATATACTTCACTAAAAACATGTTTAACTAATAATAGAAAAGTTCATAGAAAAGTGAGTCTGAAGTCCAGCCAACATTTTAAAAACAGAAAAAAAGCTTTGACTTAAGGAGTATAAATTATGGCCTTCGTTAAGTTTCCTTTCTTTTTGGCACATAGCCAACCAGGAAAAGGGAAACATATCTAAAAATTATTGAGACCTATAAGTTCAAGAAATTAAAAGTTAAAATTTTAAATGTTTTAATGTTTTTGAAATAGTTTTATGTGCCTTTATTAAAATTAGTTTTTTTAGAACTTTGAATTTTCTTTCGCACTTTCAGTATTTTCTGTTTATTTCTATTTTTATTTATAATTACTTATTTGATGAGATTGAATCAGTGTAAAAAAAGTGAGTAAAATTTTTTTTTTCATTTCTGGCTTCTTCACATGACTGGCAGCGATGCAAGGTCGTTTATGTATCTACACATTTATGAACAGACATAGTGAACATGAATTTGCCTGTGGCAAAAGTAAAAGTTCGTGATCCGGAGAAAGCCTAGTATCTCTATAGATATAGCATCTATGTCAGTGAACCGTTTCTATACCTCCATTCTTGCGCAAAAATACCGCTGGAGCAAATACACCTGATGCTTTACGCATAAAAACATAAATTTCATAGAAAAACTTCAGAAAAATGAAAAAAAAAACTGAATTTTAACTTAACAAATATTTTTAATTAGGAGAAAAAAATTTTTGAAAAATGAAGTAATACAAAATGATCTGCAACAACAATAACTGTTATAAGATTCTGATTTGATTCAAAATGAACCCCATATTTAGTACATATTGAACTGTTTTCGGTTCATTTCGAACCGTAACACAGTGGGAAAAAAAGCACCTTTTTTGGACAAAAATCGACCGTCAGTACAATTCTTAACGGATTTTGATGTTTTTCTTTAAATTACCGTAAGTCTTCCAGGTATATCGAGTGACTGCGAATATTTCACTCTGACTAAACAAAAATTTGTTATTTAACAACAAAGTTCAAAATTTTTTTTGTCTAACTTTTCAGTGATACCATTTCTTTAAGGATTTTCAAATTTATTAAAAAAGGTCATTAATCAATGACTAACTAAAAATAATTTCCAGTGGGTTAGAGTTAGAAAACAAATTGTTTATAATGTCATAAACAAACTATTGAACAAAAGTCATTTTTTCGTGATTCGCAATGATTAGCTATTTTAAATCCATAGATTTTGTATGAAATATGGCAGATAATAATGTATTTTTATAACTAGTCAATAATAGATGCTGTTTACCCATTATTTGAACAATTTTTATAAACAAATGCACATTTTGGTCATTTTTTCATGAATTGGCCTAATTTTTTTTGCGGAATGAACTAAAAATATCTTTTCAGGGACCTCTTGCTATGATATTTATAATTGTGACAAAAACTGTTAATTATATAAACAATTCTTATAAACAAATGCACATTTTCACAATTTTGTCATGAATAGGCTTCATTTTTTTCGGAATCAACTCGAAATGTTTTGCCAAAGACTCTTTCCTGCAATATTTTTCATAATAACAATAATTGTTAATTATATAAACAATTTTTATAAATAAATGCATATTTTCAATATTTTTTCATGAATAGGCTTAATTTTCGTTCAAAGAATTAATAGCTTCTATCAATTTGAAATGTATGACAGCAAGGAGTCTTTGACAAGACATTTCGAGTTGATTCCGTAAAAAAACGAAGCTTATTCATGAAAAAATAGTGAAAATGTGCATTTGGTTATAAAAATTGATTATATAATTAATAGTTTTAGTCATTATGAAAAATATGATAGCAAGCAACATTTCTAGTTCATTTCGCAAAAAAATTAGACCTATTCATGAAAAAATAGTCAAAATGTGCATTTGTTTATAAAAATTGTTTATATAATTAGCAATTATTGTCATTATGAAAAATATGGCAGGAAAAAGTTTTTTGCAAAACATGGCGAGTTGATTCCGCAAAAAATGAAGCCTATTCATGAAAAAATTGTGAAAATGTACATTTGTTTATAAAAATTGTTTATATAAGTGTAATGTATAAATTGTTTATATAAAGTTTTTGTCACTATGAAAAATATGATAGTAAGCAAAATGTCTAGTTCATTCCGCAAAAAAATTAGGCCTATTCATGACAAAATGGTCAAAATGTGCATTTGTAAATAAAAATTGTTTATATAATTAAAAATTATTATCATTATAAAAAATATGGTAGGAAGAAGTTTTTTGCAAAACATTGCGAGTTGATTCCGCAAAAAAAATAAAGCCTATTCATGAAAAAAATTGTGAAAATGTGCTTTTGTTTACAGAAATTGTTTATACAATTAACAGCTTTTGTCATTATTAAAAATATAATATCGAGGAGTACCTGGAAAGACATTTCTAGTGCATTCCGCAAAAAAATTAAGCCTATTCATGAAAAAATAGTCAAAATGTGCATTTGTTTATATAATTAACAGTTTTTGTAATTATGAAAAACTTGTCAGCAAGGAGTCTTTGGCAAAACATTTCAAGTTGATGCTGCAAAAAAATGAAGCCTATTCATGAAAAAATGGTTAAAGTGTACATTTGTTTATGAAAATTGTTTAAATAATTGGTAAATAGCAGCTATTCTTAATTACTTGTAAGCGTACATTATGTCATATTTCATACAAAATCTATGAATTTAAAATAGCTAATCATCACGAATCACGAAAAAATGACTTTTGTTCAATAGTTTGTTTATAAACAATTTTTTTTCTTACTCTAACACACTGGAAATTATTTTTAATTAGTCATTACATTGATTTATGACTTGTTTTAATAAATTTGAAAATCTTAAAAGAAATGTTTTCACTGAAAAGTTAGACATAGAAAATTGTAAACTTTGTTGTTAAATAATAAATTTTTGTTTAATCAGAGTGAAATATTCGCAGTCACTCATTATACCTGGAAGACTTACGGTCACTTCTATAAAAAAAAAATCAAAATCTGTTAAGAATAATTGTACTGTCGGTCGATTTTTGTCCAAAAAAGAAGCTTTTTTCTCCACTGTGCGTCAGGGTCTTATGATAGTTCTTTTTTTTCTTTTTTTTTTTGTAGTAGACTATTTTGAATTGTTTTGGTTCATTTTGAGCTAAACATTTTTTCTGTGAATGAAATCAGCTTCAGCTTTTAAAATTAAAAATATGGAACACAAAGAGAGTAGTAATAATAATAAGGAAAATAATTTTCTATTTAAAAAATGCAATTTTCTTGGTACATAAAGTTCGATAGAAACATTTTCTGCGAGAAATAAAAGAAAATTGCAATGAAGTTTCATGACTGAAGGTAAGATTGTCTCAAGGATGAGCGCATCGCGTCTGATTACACGATTTGAAAAAAAATGGAGATATCTTTCGATACGTCACACTCTGATAATATGTTTGTGAAAATTGAGCAAATGTGGGATAATGAGAATAGTACACGCGATTTCTGAAAGCCACACGATCTTACATTTCGCAGTTTCATCGGTCATTTTTTTCAATTGCATACTATCTATTGTCACGTTTAACGAAAAGGTCATATTCTCGTTTAATAATAAACGGTTTGAATCTTTTTCACAAGATGCTTTCCTGCTAAAGCAAAATTTTTGTTCCAAAATTCGAACCAATTTCATTTGAGAGAAACCAAAATAATTAATAAAAATAATGTTTATAAAGATGTAAGTATGCAAATAAGTGAAGATTAAAATGTCAGAACTTTTATGAGAAAAAATGTTGGTCTTATGAAGGATGAAAGTGCGTCTGTGAAATCTGTATTGATACCGACCTTGCTTTTTGCATTTTTTGAGGATGCTTTCATCGCAAGTAAAAAAAAAACGTTCAATCTTATTGAACGCATCGAAATCGAATTCGTGCTACTGACCTTAATATTAATTGACAGTTTGTAATCAGCAGAGCGTCGTCAGAAAGTTATTTCTCGTTTTAAATAAACAAGCAAGCTCCCAAGTCACGAGCAATTACTTCAAGAATTTTTATAACTATACCATATATATTTGCATTTACAAAAAGAATAGGAAAATATACCCAACTTTATTACGAAATCCCCAATGACCTGACACTTTTCGTGAATGTTGACTTTCAATTAAACGAATCAAATGCTTTTCAAGGAATTGATTTATAGATTGAGATTATACGGAGTTTTAAAAAGGAATTAATTTTTCAAATGGACGTTAATTATTTGACGTTAATTCGTTTGGAGATTTAAAAAGCCCTGTTTTTTAACCTTGATATTAAAATAATGAAAAGAATATGTTATTGAATTCTAGATTCTAGATATAGAAATCTAAACACATCAAATATTATTGTGCAAGAATTTGTAGACACTTCCTACATGAGAGAGAAAAGTTTCGTCACACGAATCTCGTATTTTACTCGTAGTGTCTGATAAACGCAACCTATGGGACTATTTTTCTTCCTACATACGCTACTAATTTTTGTGGAAATATTTAAGGTAGAGGTATCTTGTGCATCATTGAGACTTAAAAATGTTTCGAAATTCAATAAATCCAGAATCAATATTTTAGATTTTAAATGTCAAAATAAAAATAAATGTTTTTCGTGTCATCAAATTTTCTATACAATTAACTCTAAATCATTTTATAAAAAAGTGTGAAACTAATCCTATAGAGTAATAAAAATTTAGATGTTTGTCGAAAGTTTTCTAAGTAGAATGCTGAATACAACTGACCGCATTTAGGGAAACCGCTAGAAATTATGACATTTGATACCGCAACTTATGATTGCAAGGATCTCTACTTCATATTGTAATGAGAGCTTAATCTATTTAGTAGAAAATAATTTGAAATGTCAGAACTAAGAACAAATCATTTAACTTACAAATTACAATTACTTCAGAATCTAATTTGAATTTCTCCTATATCTCAACATTATACAGAGTAATTGGATTGCAAATTTAATTTTGTAACTGTAATCGTACCTAGCTTTAAATTTTAATTGCTCATTGCACAGAAAATCAGAATTTAAGTTTAACTGAGCATATCGAACTTTTATAATTTACTCAATGTTATTTTTTAAAACTATACTCAGTAAAAAGAAACTTAAATTCGAAGAACTACACTTGATAAACAAGTAATTTACACTTCATGTGTGAACCATTTTTTGTAAAACTTTTTTCTTTACACAAAGTGGTTTGATGAGAAATGTAGATTCTTGATATCTTATACAAACAATAAATGACTTTCGAAAAGATATTTAGGATACTTTTGCATTTTATGAGTTAACTTGAATCATAAAAAATCTATATACATAAAAATATCAAACTAATATTTTAGTTTTTGATTCAGTTTTCTTCTTTGTTGAGTAAAAATGTAATAAAAGCAGTAAAAAATATATTGAACTCAGATGATTTATATGTATTGTTAAATGTGAAAGATATTTTTCTAATTCAATCTCATTTTGTTTCAGTCAATATTAAGTATTTTCAAATGACAGATTTTATTGTATCAAACTTTTTTTCTTAGTGTAAGAGGATATTCAATTTGTGGTAAATTTTTTCGACGTGGGCTACATTTTTTTTTCTTTAAATTGAGATAATAGTTTACAAATTATTAATAATAAAATATTTAAATACAGATTAATTAAAGAAGAATTGGACGTTCAGTCCAAAACAAAAGTTTATCTAAGCGCTCATTTCCTTAGTTTTTAATAGTAAAAAAAAGTGTTTGTTATGAAATACGACGGAAATGAACGTTTGGACTTTTTTCCAACTGTTATGTCCAGAAAGTTGTCAACGCCAACTACAAATTTCGAAAAAGGAAAATTGTGTTGAATTGTGCTAGATTTGTGCTCTATTTTGCCGTAAAAATTTTTTTAAAAAAATGAAAATTTGAACCCAAAAATTAAAAAAAAATGTTTGTCAGTCTTGCCAATTGGTTTTTTCGAAAAAACAAATGTTGTGCTAGCTGGGTAGTATAAAAGTCACAAAAAAATGTGCCGCAAACCAATATTTGATATTATAAACCATTTTCGAAAAAAACAATATTTAAAAACAAAATTAGCCCCGCCTTTTTTTTTTTTGCTTGACAAAACAAAACTCGTGCTAGGAATAAACTGCTACGCATACTACTGTGCTGCAAATATGAAGTCAAAATCTTAAACCATTTTTGAAAAAAGCGACTCAAAAAAAAAAATGATCAATTTCAGAATTTCTAACAACGGAAACTTGTGCTGAGTTGTGCTAGGCTGGTACAATAATTATCTCTTATGACAATTTTCACTGGGATTAATATTTTCCAGAAAAAAGCAATCTTTTTGAACTTGGAACGCGTTTTTTACCCAAAATTTTCAAAATTACGAATTTCGAAAATTTGAAACTTGTGCTAAGTTGTGCTAGACTAGCACAATAATTATATCTAATGAGAATTTTCATTGGGATTAATATTTTCCGAAAATATGCAATCTTTTTGAACCTGGTACGCGTTTTTTACCCAAAATTTTCAAAATTACGAAATTCGAAAATCTGAAACTTGTGCTGAGTTGTACTAGGCTAGCACAATAATTATCTCCATGACAAATTGCACTCAAATTAATATTTTCCAAAAAAATGCAATATTTTTGAACTTGGAATAAATTTTTGACCAAGAAAAGTCAAATTTTTTTAACTTTGAATTTTTCTTCAAGTTGCACTAATAATTTAAATTTTATTGGTTTTGCAGGTTGACTTTTTTTTATTAGTCTAACTTCAAAAAAATATTTCAAAATTTAAAAAATTTGAATTTTTTTGGTCAAAAATTTATTTCAAGTACAAAAAGATTGCATTTTGCTGGAAAATATGAATTTGAGTGTAATTTGTCATAAAGATAATTATTGCGCTAGCCTAGCACAACTCAGCACAAATTTCAGATTTTCGAATTTCGTAATTTTGAAAATTTTGGGTCAAAAACGCGTTCCAAGTACAAAAATATTGCATTTGGTTTGGAAAATATTAATCCTAGTGAAAATTGTCATTAGAGATAATTATTGTGCTAGCCTATTACAACTTAGCACAACTTTCCGTTTTTCGAAATTCTGAAATTGATCATTTTTTTTGAGTATTTTTTTAGTCGCTTTTTTCGAAAATGGTTTAAGATTTTGATTTCATATTAGCAGCACAGTAGTATGCGTAGCAGGTAGTTCCTAGCACATGTTTTGTTTTGTCAAAAAAAAAAAAAAATGGCGCGGCTGATTTTTTTTGTTTGATATTGTTTTTTTTTTTAAACGGTTTGCGGCAAAAATCAAATTTTAGTTTGTGGCACATTTTGGTGTGACTTTTATGCTACCCAGCGCAACATTTGTTTTTTCGAAAAAACCAATTGGCGAGGCAAACGTAAAAAAATGTCTTTGATTTTTGGGCTCAAATTTTTATTTTTTCAAAAAATCTTTTACGGCACAATAGAGCACAAATCTAGCACAATTTAGCGCATTTTTCATTTTTTGCCGTTGCCAACTTCCTAGACATGATTATGTTTCAATTCATCTACCTGAAGTTCTGAACGTTCAAATGAGCGAAATTTTTTACTTGATTTCATTTTAAATTGAAGTTTGTTCTAAAATATTGGCTTATTAGCAAAGAAACTAATGTAATGATAATAAAGCTAAATAATAATAATAATAAAGTTCATTTGAACGTTCAGAACATTCCAATTCCTTTTTAATTAATGTATGTTGATAATGAATTGAAAGGACTCATTTTTTCAAAGTAATTTTTCAAAAACATCTAATCTCATAATTCTGCTGTTGTCTGAAATATATATTAAATGATTAAAAATTGATTTGGAAAAATAAAAACGTGTGAGTTTATTAAAAACAACACTTTCCTCAAATTAGGTGAGGAAGTTGGTTGTTGGTACATTAAAGACTGTTTTAACGGTCTACCAGGTCTACCTAAAGCGATAATTTTCTCTCGAGAGTTAAAGTACCCTCGACTCACTTTACTTTCATTTTCGCGACTTGTCCGGACAGTCAGTTTAAATTCTTCCGGTCAATAATGCTAATCGTATTCATAATAATAATAACAATCATTCGACTACTCGTTCGGCAAATAAATCCTTTTTCTAATAAATTTAACCTTTCTCCCAGCACAAACAGCCTCGACTATCACCTATAAAATCCTGTGGCTAATCGAATCACAGCTCAAGGACGAATTCAACAATAAAATATAAAGTGATCATCGAGGCTGGAATTTCCGGCATCAACTCCATGTCCGGTCTCTCTCGAAAGCAATTCTCGAAAGTGACACGAAAGGGGGTGATGTTTGTCTCTCAGAATCAGCTGACAACTTGACAACTGACCCTGGGGTCGTTAAGTGGTAACAGTCACTACCATGTGGCGCGTCATCGCTGTCTGCAATACGGTTCACAGGTTTCTCGGATAGTAGAGCAATAATTTATAACGTTTGTAGCCTCACACAAATCCACACACATATTGTCATTGAGACCACAACACTGCTGCAATTGCAGCAAATGTCAACTCAACCGTAGAAAGCAGAAAAATCGACTGTCAACAACTGACTGTGGGGGTGGTCAACTACTGTCGAAGGGATATTTTTTTGAGTCTGTTTCACAAGTTAGAAAAATACGATTGATCACACACTATCACTGATGATTTACAACACTTTTTGGGAGCAGATTTTGTTTGTTTTATTGGAGAATCCACGAGGATATGAAGATATAAGACCGGAGAACGGTAGTACGATTGCTGTTGATGGTTTCAGCTTGACTGGTCGTCGCGATGTACGATGTTCTTCGGAACCGCGAAGTGACTGTCTGTTTCATACCCCACCTTCTCCGACACGTAAACGTGTGTCCGCAAATGTACGAGCTAGACTCGTGCCTTGAAAATGTAGAAAACCGTTCGCACACTTACAATCGGTACGAGCGGTACTTGACGGTACGGTTCGAATCGGTTAGGTTCGATATGCTCTCAGCTCAACACTGGCCTCCACTTTACCCGAGTGTTACGTGATTTTCCACCTTTTTACCCTAAAAGGAAACTCGGGTTTTTTATTTACGAGGGACTGATTGAAACGTTGTCAAAAGTAGGGGTCACATATTGTATCGCATGCCCATAAAAGTTGGCAATTTTATTATTTAAAACCAATAGTTAGAAATTAAAAACCTGTAGATTTGAAAGCAATTGAATTTCGAAGCTAAAACCTGTCTAATATTTAAATACTAATAATTAAATAATACACATTTAAGAAAACCCTGGAATTAAAAGTTGAAGAGTGGAATAGGGTGGTCCAAATTTTTTTTCTCGAATTTTCATGCATATCCCCCCTCCCACAAATGTGTTCAAATCCACAAAAAAATTAGTTTTTTTTTTTAAATAATATTTAGAGGTTCCACAAGCAAAATGAAGTTTAACACGTATTTCCCATAAAAAAATACGTTTTTGTAAATTTTATTCAGAATCGTCAACATTAGGAGAATCGAGTTGAAACTCAAAATTTCTCTTCACAATTAGCCATAGAATACGAGTTAAAAATTACTTTTTAAATATCACACCCATAAGTCTGCTTTATAGGGTCCTATAAAACTCCCATAAGAGAAAAATTGGGTTTTGCGAGTTTTTGATGTTAATTATGATTTTTTTGTGGGTCTTTTTTTAGTACAAATTGTTTCTAATACATAAAATATTATTTTTTACTGATAATTAGATGTTTAAATAAATTTTTTAAACAATTTATTATTGTTCATAGCTATTTTATCTCAGAATAGAGTTAGAGAACAGAAATAATGGTTTAAACAATTTATTATTATTTGTAACAATATTCTCTTAGAATAATGCTAGAAAGTTGCGGTTTTTTCTAAAATTTTCCACTTTTTGTCCACTTTTCAATTAGAGTGAGGTAATAATTTATTCAAGTTAACAAAAATGATTGTTTAAACAATTTATTATTATTTTTAATAATATTCTCTTTGAATAATGCTTTTTTGTCCACTTTTCGCTTAGAGTGAGTTAATAATTAATGCAATATAACAAACATAATTGTTCAAACAAATTATTATTATTTATAACTATCTTCTTCTACAGCAATGCTAGATAGTTGCGGTTTTTTCTGAAATTTTTAACTTTTTGTCCATTTTCCACTTATAGTGAGGTAATAATTAATTCAAGTTAATAAACATAATGATCTAAACAATTAATTATTGTTTATAAATATCTTCTTTTAGAGTAATGCTAGAAACTTGTGCTTTTTTCTGAAATCTTCAGTTTCGCTTTGACGTTTTCGTTATGAACAAATAATAAATGAACATCAATAAGAATCATTTTTTAAGCAGAATTCTATTTTTGTCAAAGTGAAGTATTTTTACTCTTTTGCCAATGTTTCAAAAATATTAATTTAAACAAAAAGGCTATCCTGCCGTAGAGATAAAAACAAATGGTGGAATAATTAGGAGTAAGTGGGAGAAGTGGGTCTGTAAATGGCTTGTAAAAATGTTGTTTTTAATCACAACACGAAGTTTATTGCAAAGCGTAAAAGGAAAATTTGGAATTGCACATATTTTACAATTCGCCTTCCCTCCCTCGTACCCTGGAGAAAACATGTTTTCTTCGATGATAATATAAATATATAGAGATTAAAAAGGCCTCAATCAAATAATTAATTATTTATAACAATGTTATAATCAATTAATTATTTGATTGAGGCCTTTTTTCTAGCATGACTGTAAGAGAAGATAGTTATAAACAATGATCAATTGTTTAAATAATTATGTTTGTTCACTTGAATTAATTATTACCTCACTAAATAAAAAGTGGTTAAAAAGTTAAAAGTTTCAGAAAAAACCTCAACTATCTAGCATTAATATATGACAAGATAGTTATTAACAATAATAATTTGTTTAAACAATTACGTTTGCTAAATTGCATTAATTATTACCTCACTCTAAGTGAACAGTGGATAAAAAGTTGAAAATGTTAGAAAAAACCGCAACTTTCTAGCATTATGTTTGTTAACTTGAATTAATTATTACTTCACTCTAATTGAAAAGTGGACAAAAGTGGAAAATTTTTCGAAAAAACCGCAACTTTCTAGCATTATTCTAAGAGCATATTGTTATAAATGATAATAAATTGTTTAAGAAATTATTTCTGTTAACTTTAATTGATTATTGCCTCGCTGTAACTGAAAAGTTGAAAACAAGTTGAAAAATTCAAAAAAAAACGCGACTTTCTAACTCTATTCTGAGAGAAAATTGCTATGTACAATAATAAATTGTTTAAACAATTTATTCAAACATCTAATTATCAGTAGAAAATAATGTTTTATGTATTAGAAACAATTTGTACTAAAAAAAAACTGCAAAAAAATCATAATTAGCATCAAAAACTCGCAAAACCCAATTTTTCTCTTATGGGATTTTTATAGGACCCTATAAAGCAGACTTATGGGTGTGATATTTAAAAAGTAATTTTTAATTCGTATTCTATGGTTAATTGTGAAGAGAAATTTTGAGTTTCAACTCGATTCTTTTAATGTTGACGATTCTGAATAAAATTTACAAAAACGTCTTTTTTTCTTATGGGAAATACGTGTTAAACTTCATTGGGCTTGCGGAACCTCTAAATATCATTTAGTTTTTTTAAAAACGCATTTATGTTTTTTGTAAATTCCAACAAATTTAGGGGGGATATTCATGAAAATTCGAAAAAAAAATTTCCAATGCATTTTTGGGCCACCCTAGTGGCAAAATGTGGTTTAGACCCTTATGTCGTGTCACCATTCAGTTTTTAATACTGTAAAAGTGTAAATCACTATATTTTCGAATTATTATGTAATTTGTGGTTACTTGAATGTTTACTATTATTTTCCTTACCACAACCTTCAAGGTGATTAAGTACTGCTGTAAAAAAACTCACCTGAAGCAAACAATAAAATAACTCATTAAAAAATGAATAAAATACAAAACTTATTAAAAATACTCTATACATATATAAAAAAATTGCTGAAATTATTGTAAAATTCCTATTTTTAGAAACAAATCAATCATTGTCTCAAATCAAACAATACGGTCATGTCCTGATGTCATTCTTTATCTTAAAATATATGCACTTTAGAAAAATAAAGTAGGTTTTTGTGACTTTGTCCTTCCCAAAGAAGTCCGCATAAAACACCTACAACCTACACAATCCCCATTTAGGGGAATGCACCCGAGTCAAACTTTAATGGCATGTATTTTTTATGCTTTTAGGGGACAGGACAAAGGAAGAAACTTTACTGAAACAGAATAGCTAATCGGATTTAAGTGTACTTATATGTATATGTATATTCTCAATCACTCTTCTGTCAAAACAAACCATACTCCACATAAATAATTTTATTCGTGACAAGTAGAAAATTCGAATACATCTACGTTGATCATTTCCAAAATAAATCATTCAAACTGCGTGAAAGGGTAATAAAATTTTCATCAGAATATATCGCACTCGAATGATTAAAATATTCTTTGAAACTCTCAATCAAAAGGTACACTATTAATAAAAATAATCATAAATTTAATACACTTATTTTAATACAATAATTTATAATACCTATATGAATTATACGTCTGAAGGTTTAATATTTGTGTAATATAATTCTTTTATTTTAAGACAGTGTTTCAAAAAGTTTCACCCTCGTTAAATCTTCCGGAACTCTATTTCCTCGGAATAAATTAAGTAAAACACACAAATTCTGGGATCAAATATTTTTTAACGGAAAATAGTATAATTTAATTAGGAAAATCATATAAAAAAGTTTAAACTCTCTAAAATTTGAAAACACATCCCGTTTCTGGAATAATTATGACGATGCAAATTTTTTGGACAATTGTTCTCGTCGAATGCGACTATTTTCCACTGGAAAAAAGGACAATATATTTTACTGAATATATAAACGTGTTAAACTCGTACTACTAACTGCAGAAATAATTTTACACCCTGCTTCGAATGTGCATTTAATCGATTACCAACATTGGTTGATGCAAAGGCAAACAATGAACAGTCAAGGTATTTGTATAGATGTCGGTGACGTTTCTGGAACTATGAGCCATTAAATTGTCGAAGCGAAACGACTATTGTCCAGGTGGCGTTATTAAATGAAAAAGTTTTGTCTTAAATTGCTTTTTAAAATCTTGCGGTTTCGAATTTACTGAGAAGGGAAAAAAAACCCAAAATTGTACGAGTATAATACACCATAAAATTCCACATATTGATCAAAAATATGCATTCATTATTCACATATTTAGTTTCGTAAATATCATTAAAAATCAATCCTTAGAGTTGAAATTTAAATAATTACTTTATCATTCCAAAATTGATAAAGTTTATAATAACTAGATACCATCACATTAAGTAAATACTTCTTAATTCACTTAATTTTCAAAAATATACAGTTTATACATTAATTATGATATTCATAAAAATTACGGTGAGGATTTTTACAACGGAAATACCAGGTGGAATTATGTGTGTAATTTTCATGTAAGACATTATACTTTCAGGTAAGTTAGGAACAAATCCATTATTCATACATATATTTTTCACGTGAGAGTGGAGCCCTTGTGTATTTTTGTGTCAGGAAATAATTTCTATTCTTTTCTTAAAGAATCTTCTGTGGAAAAAGTGGAAAAATTTATTTTGTTGAGATCTTTCTGAACAATAAGGGCTGATTCAACCCTTGAGAGTCGTTGATTTTCAATAGAATATACAGTATACAGTATAGTAATCTAGAATTTCACTCTGGAGGACTATTTGAAACTTTCACTCATTGTTACGGACTTTACACACAAATTCTATGATAGGACATTACGATTCGATAGCAGCAACGGTACAAAAACCCTGCATAGTTTTCAAAGACAGCTTAGCTACTTTCACAATTAATAACTGATAATTGACTCTCTAATGAACGTTTCTTCCGGTGCATTATTACTCATTTCAACAATGTGAAACCTCTTTTTCATGTTATATTTTTCCAATCAGAGAAACTTTCATTATCCAATTATTCTATCATCAAAATTTCAATAAAAATTTATAAAAATAGCTTAATGCTGGATAAATACTTTGTATTATAATTGTATTGTTTTATAATAAAATTAGTAGATGTTTAAAAATACAAAGAAAAAATGAAAATACCCAAAAAATTATTAATATTATTTAGGTGTAAAAGGTTTGGAAAAAATTTAAAAGAGTTAAACATGATGAGGAAGAGTTTTCAATAAAATTTCGCATTCAGGAAAGATTTTTTAATAATTCAGGGATCACAGCGGTTCAGAAGTTCAATTTTAGAAAAAATAGGGGATTTTCTAGAGTTTTCTAAAATTCTTCATGAAATCTTCTGGATTTTTTGACAAGATTTTTTATAATGGTTCCAAAATCTTCCAGAGACTTCTCAATTCTTCCAGGATCTTCTAAACTCCTCCAGCATTTTCTAGTAAGAGTCTAGAACCTTCTAAAATTTTCCAGAATTTTTTAAAACTCTGACAGAGATATCCAGAATTTTTCAGAGTTTTCTAAAATCTCTAAATACACTACAAACTCTATTATAACTTTCAAAAATATTCTATTCTGTTTCAGATTCTTCTAGGATCCTCAAAACTTTTGAATTTGAAAATTTAAATTCTGCTATAAACTTGTAAAATTTTCTAGTCTCCTCCAGACTTTTTTTCTAGATTTTCAAAAAGTCTATAGAATTTTAGAAAGATTTAGGAAAAGGTCTAGAAAAATTATTCAAGATTATGGAAGTCTTTTGTAGATTTAGAGGATTCTAAATGATTCTGAAACATTCTGGAAATTCTAGAGTTCAGAATATTCTTGAGGATTCTAGATAACTTTGGAACATATTTTTAAACATATTTTTAAAAATCTTAAATAATTTTGGGAGTTTCTTTAAGTTTTATAAGATAACCCAGAAAAAAAATTCTAGAAGATTTAGAGTCAGTCTAGAAAATTTGTGAAAAGTTTTGAAGTTTCTAGAAGATTCTAGAAGACTCTGAATCTCTAAGACTTTAATATTGTGGTATTTTTTGAATATCACATGTTTCTATGCATTATAATTTTTGAAAAATTAATCGGAACTTTAAATAAGAAAAGGGGAAAAGGGGGACAATTTTCAAAAATAGGAGCTTTAGGGAATCTTGAGAAAAATAAGGGGAAAGTGGGAAAATAGGGGAAAAAGGGGGAATAGGGGGCTGACTGTGATCCCTGTATGATTTAATATGTTTAAAGGTCACGTGCGAAATTCAATTTCGAATTATCTTGAAAAGTGCTAGAAGTCGTTTCACATGATTTATAATATTATGTTATCTGCCTCTACTCTCATGACTGGATATTTTAGTTTGTATGCGATCGTTTTCCACTTTCTACTTCACCGACGTGTCGTGCCTGCATGAAAGTTCATCGGCTTTCGGTCATCCCTTCTACGATATACCGCTTTGGGATCCTCTTCGCGTCGATAGTTCTCATTGGCACGTGACGGTGTCGAATTTGTCAAACTATGCTTCAAAAAGAAATAAAGGAATTAACTGTAACAGAGTTTTACGAGTGCATAAAATGATCATTGAAAATACCTAGAGAAAGTTTCATAAAAAAGAAAAACCAACGAGAAGTTTACTCTATTGCAAATAATTGTGCATATAAATGTAGAAAAGGTGTAATTATTCCGATAAAAGGCGAAAGGCAAGTTATAATTTGTCTATATATCTATAATTATAAATTTGTCTATGCATAAGAGTGGTTCTTTATAAAACATAGTTTTGTTTTGTAAAAAAGATTCTAATGTATAAAAATAGTTTCTTATTATAAATGTCCTTTATAAATTTCCTTTATACAAAAATGGTTCTATCACTGGAAGTTCACATTTTTTTGTTGTGATCTTTATCAACCATTTAAAATTCATCTTTTATAAAACATCTTTTCAAATTATTTTCATTTAAATTGAAGATTATACTCAGAAAAATATTTGTTTGATTTAAACAAAATTTGTTGGAATCAAACAAATTATAACATTGATATGGAGTCAAACAAATGTTTGTTTGATTCAAATAAATTCTTTATTTGTTCTTATTTATTTCATTTGAATAAATTTTTATTTAGACTGAATAAATGTTTTGTTTAAATTAAATAAATTTCTTGTTTGCTTTAAACGTTTTTTGTTTTAAATGAAGTAAAGATTTCGTTTCATAAACTTGATTTAATTTTATAAATAAATAAATAATTTTTAAAAAATTTCAACTTTGTGGTTAAGAAGTGTTAAGTGTGACATCACTTTTTTTTAGATTACCTGTCGGGATGCGTAACACGACGGTACTGTAACATATTTCAGACGCTTTTATATTCAGGATAATTGTAGTCTTTATTGTGAAAAAGATCCTTCTGTGCTGTTTGCGTTTTTCTAAGGAACTATCGTGTACGGATTATAATTTTTCTTTAAATGAAATAAATATTTATATAAACTCAAATGGATTTAATTTAAGCAAATCCTTTATTTAAATCAAACAAATTGTACCAAAAAAATTATTTGTTTCGATTAATAAGGTAGATATTTTTCATATATTAAAATGAAATGTTTTGTGGATTGAAACAAAAAATTTTTTTCTTTCAATAATATGATATCAAACAAATTTTTTTGTTTTATTCAAACAAACTTTTTTCTGAGTGTAGTTTTATTTACAATACATTTTGACTTTCCCACTCTGATAATATCCGAATCGATTTTTCTCAAGTTTATCGATGAAGGAAGTACTGATCCATGGCAGGTTGAAAAAAAAGACCGCGACCCTATTGGATAAAAGTTGTCTTATCTTAACGCTTGGTGTTCGGATCTGAAGGCTTAGTTAGAAAAAAAAAGCTTGACCTCGATCTTCAATGTCAGAGGGTGCGTTGATGCATTGCGGTTTTTCGACAATCAATACAATAAAAAGGCGCTTGATCAATAAAAAGATCTACAATAAATAAACAAGAAATAAACACAAAAAGAATAAATTCGGTAGTAGAGAGTGCAAAAAAATTAAACTACATTTAATGATTTAAATTAAATACGAACAATGAAACGTTCTTCAAGAATTTCGAATTAAAATTGAATAAATTCTGCATTTGAATGGGATTCTTTTTTTTCTTACTTTTTTAAAGATTTTCAGAAATCAGGATATTTATGCATGCAGTCCCTTTATTGTTTATATTTAGTATGTGTGCACTCGAAGAATGCCATTGTTTTCTCGGTCGTTCAATATCGAACCGGAGCAGGTCATCTCTGAATGGAACTATTTTGCATTTACTGCTCCAAATGTAAATAAATATGCATTGGTTATTGATTTTTCTATTCATAAGTAGTTATGTATGTATATATGCATATGAATGTTCTATAAATTTCTCTGGCATGCCAGGGTTTTACAATGCATTAATTTATTTATTGGGATTTGGAAACAAGCAAATTATATTAATATATTTCATCAAGATCTCTAAAATTTAATTTTAAAAATAAGATTGGATAATTGATATCTGAAAATAAAACAGATTTTTAATGTAATTTCTTTACAGAAGTCCGCTCTCTAGAATTAGAATAAAAGTAGAACAGATTGAAAATACACGAACATAAAAAGAATTGGATTTTTCAAGGAGTTCGAAAATAATTCGAGATCAGTTTGTCTCTCGTAACCTTTGACCCAAATTCTCCTTAAATGTTACAGTTAATTTTAGGTATTTATAATCTGAAAATATCCTTGATTATTTTTTAGATTACTAATAGAGGTGTGCAGTTCGTAAGTTCGAATTTAAAATGAAAATTGGTAACTTTTTGGCCACGTTTAAAACATTGAATTTTTAGAAATTGGGTTTAACTCAAGAAGAAATTGAAGCTTCTAAGCTCTCTTCGAATGCAAGGTTTCTCGAAATCGAAATTATTCAGTTGGTTTGCATTTCAGATTTCAGATTGCATTTCAGATGGATTTAATTTCGGAACCAACTGAATCATTTCGATTTCGAGAAATCTTGCATTCGAAAAGAGCTTAGAAGCTTCAATTTCTTCTAGAATTAAACTCAATTTCGAAAAATTCAGTGTTCTAAACGTGGCCGAAAAGGTACCAATTTGCATTGAAAATTCGAACTGACGAACTGCACACCTTTAATTACTACCTCTTCTGTAAACAGTAAGAAATAGAGATCAAAATTTTACCAAAAATTATGTTTTGTAGATTATTTACATTGACTTCTTAAATTTAAGAAATTGTTTCTCTACTCCTATAGGAATGGAGAAACAATTTTTTGAAACAATTTTACATTTAAGATTTACATATGTAAATGTAGAAACAATTTTTTGAAACAATTTTACATTTAAGATTTACATATGTAAATCTTAAATGTGAAAACATAGGTGCTGAAAACCTCTTTTTAAATCTTTTAAACTCAAACTATTGTTCTACTCATAGAAATGTTTAAGAACTTTAAAGAATATTTTACAAAGTATAAAATTTTCAAGGCTTCAATAGTAATAATATTTATTCCACAATTAAGTATAAGTTTTGCTTAAGATATTTCTCATCTTCAGTGTCTTATTTTGCAGGAAAAAAAGTAAGTGTTTTGTAATTCGTCTTTATATCCTTTTTGCAACTGAAAGTGAATCGCTTAGGCAATAACCCAAGAGAAACAAAATCTGGAAGCGTCGTTTCGCGACGGTTGCAGTGAAGAAGTCGAACTCAATTTTTATTATTTTCAACGCAGTGAATTATTTTCTTCGTTCACCGATCCTGATTTATCGCTTTGCGATAACTACACTGTAACCTCTATGCAAAGTGAGTCAAAGTAAGTTGCAACTTTAAGTATCTAGGTTACCTATTTACGTAACAAAGTCCGATTAGTCGTACCAGGCAGAGACGTCCATGTCATTTAGAGCTCAAAGGAACACATCAAAGAATAAAAAAACAAATATAAAATTATAATGATCATTACAAAAAGAAGAAAAAACGTAAAGATAATAAAAAAACAAGAGTATACATAAGATTATAAAGAATAAAAATAAAAAGATCGTTAAAGAGGATAAAAAAGATGCTAAAGAGAAAGAAAGTTTCTAAAATGAAGAGAAAGATATTCCCTAAAGAAAATAAACGATAGGCTGACTTTCCTATCGACTTCAAATTTTAAGACCTCTCGAGAAGAGAAAATCTCACAGGAATTCAACGACTAGATCTAGAAAATGGTGTGAACGAGAGGTGAGATAGAGCTTTTGGCTTTTTTAAAAAATAGGAGCCATTATCGGAAAAAGTGATACTTAACTCACTTAACTGGATCGGCTTGATGAGAATTCTACGAGGAGCTGAAGTCGTGACAGGTTCACAGTAAATTCTAAGGTATAATTTTGATCTCCGATTGGATCAATTAAAGCTGCAGCGCTTTAATCCGTCGGTTCTAAAAAAATCCACATTTTTTAAATGTCAACTGACAGTTGACATGAACCAACGTGAAGTTGTGAATTAAAGGATTTTTTTCATCTCACATTAATCTTGAAATAATCGGCAACACTTTTGAATACCTTATAATTTACTGTGTTTCAGCTCCTCTGGAAATTTAGGAGACAAAAGCTGAGATAAAATATATAATATAGCTTTATAATTTGCTTGTTCCTTTATAAATGAGACTGAAAGAGAATACCGGTATAAAGGCAAGTTTCTTTGAAGGTAATTTCAAGGGGAAAAAAGTGCTTCTTGAAGGACGAAGACTGTTCAAATTGTAGAAATAATCTTACTTTAGTCTAGCTACCCTAAATGAGAAGACGAAATGTTTCGAGTTAGGTATTTCATCACTGTACATATTTACTGAATTCTAATAAACATGGGGTCATTTTAAATGACCTTTTAAATTAAATTATTTAAAATTCTTTTTGACTAGAACACCATATTTAATGTAAAGAACATTGAAAAATATTTATCGTAATTTTTCAGATTCTTGTCTATAATTAGTGTCAAATGAAGGTTTTCTCTTTTCTCTTTGATGCCAAAGAAAACGAGAAAATGTTGTTCTTCAATAAAATAAAAATAAAGATAGACGAGTAGGAGTATTTTTAAACTGACAAACGTCAAAGATGGACAAGTCGTAAGACAAATTGACGCCGCTTAACCCAGATTCTTATCATGATGGCAACAGTTCGTAATCAAGAGTAAAGACAGGTGAAAGTCTTAAAAGCAAACGACGTGACGTCGGATAAGGTAAAATACTCATAAAGGTTTATCCAGGAAAGGACACAGTAAAACTAATGAACAAGAACAAAATTTAAATAACACCTACAGTTATTAGGAACTCATCAAATTAAACACTAATTTCTCATTCCTTTTTTAAAATCATATAATGATGAGACATTTTAGGCTATCAATATATAAGTAAATGAAAATATAATAACGATGAAAATTTCTATAATTAATTATAGAATTTTTAATTAGAAGTATATTGTAATTATTTGGTAACTCACGTTTGTCAACAAGTGAAAAAAATACATACTGTAGAAACACTCACCTGCAACAAAGAAAAAAATTGTTATTAGTATTATTATTTATAATTTCGAAGAAGAATTTGAAAATTGTATTAAAATGTTTTGCCAGACATCCAAATTTGTTGTAAAATTAATTTCAACCGACCCTGGATTCGCGTCGAGTGGTGACATTACGCGACATAATTTGAACTTTCGCTTTCAGCTAATGACTAGAATTCAATCTTGTCGGGATTTAGAGGAATGAAGACGATGCGGATTGTTAATTACGGGACAAAATAAATCACATGTCATCTGACAAAACAAGATCTCAAGGAAAGGTGCAACGAAAGTGCAACCGAATTTCCAATAAAATTTTAATTGATCCTCCGTCAGTATTTTAAAACCCCTTCCCTTTCGAATTTGGAAATAAATTTTCTCAACTTAATTAAAGAATCAATTAAGGGCCAAGGTAGATTTTTTCTCGTTTTTAGAATAATTAAAATTTTGAACAATAATGCATAAACAAAAATTAAGATTTTTCTAAAATTTTAAGAAAGGAGTTGTATTAAACAAGTTTTCAATAATTACCACTTATTAACGATTATTCTTATATTTTCGTCAATACTTTTTTTCCTGACAGGAATTTTATCCAGTTTACAGTTCATTTTGTTAAACTTAAACAATGATAAACTATAAAAAAATGACAAAAGAAAGAGTAAATAGAAACTCGGCACAAATTGTAAAAGTAAAATGTCGATTATAAGCATTACTTACTTTTGTTCTCTTAAAACTTAAAATCACTAGTTATGTAACGAGAGCGAACTTGAGTACAAGCTTAGTGAAGTTCATTATACATATTTAAAATTTGAAACAACCATACAGCAAATTCCACCAATGCGCCGAATGCTTATTTATTAGTTACAGCATAACCGAAGCCAATTTTGTGTAAAACATTCTTCGCACACCTTCAATTAAAAAAATGTTTTTTTTTTCATATTTTACAACCATATAATGAGGGAAGTCATAAAAATAATTTGTCCTGACTAACAAATGTTAAATAATAACTAAATATAATTCAAACCTACCAAGAAAATTAAATTAAATAATACTCAAATTAAATAAAATAAACCTTAAATGAAATAAAATGTTTTACAACTAATTTCACGTATATATTGGATTAAAAATTATTTTTACGCTCCTGGTTAATTATTCAGAACTCAGCAACCTCACGCGTGACACATTCTGATCTGGTGTCATGTGCGGGCGGTAAAAGTTACATCAATGTGGAAAACTCAATGACAAAAGTGAATTGCAATGATCGTGCAGTTCCACCTACCGTTCCACCCACATTCCCCTTATTTTCTTTTAACTTCGCACTTACAAACCTACAGACCGGAAATACGCATTTTTTACACAGAGAATAACAATCAGCTGCTTTGATTCTTTTCAGCTCATAAAAAAAACATTAAATAGAACCGTTATATCATTTAGAAAAAAATACAAACAATATTATTCTCTTGTACCTTAAAATCTTTTTTATCTAATTAATAACCTTAAAATTAAAAATACCAGTAGATTTACAATAAAAAAACTATTGCAAAATTTGCAAAAAAATTTGCAAAAAATTTGCAAAAATCATTGATTTTCCACTTCCAAAAAGCGGAAATTTGTAATTTTTGCAATAGTTGTTTATTCTAAGTTTACTAGTATTTTTAATTGATGCTACCAACTAGCAAACGTTAAACTGTAACAATCTGACCACCAGTAAACTGCCCCAAACAAAAAAGGAGGAAATTTTTCATTATTGAGAAAGCCCTCATTGATTTTCTTAGCAACTTTTTCCAAAAACTAGAAATGTCACTTTTGTAATAGTTTATTTTAAGTTTACTGGTATTTTAAAAGTGACTGTTGATGAGCAAATGTTAAACTGTAACAATCAAACCACCAGAAAACAGCCCCAAACAAAAAAGGAGGAAATTTTTCATTATTTTTCATTACCTTCAACAGTAAAGTCTCATTTATATATTAAGCTTTTTTAAAAAAGTATTTTATTTTAAAGTTAACTGGGTAAATTGTCTGTACTTGGTTTGAAAATGTCAACGACCGTAAGAGTAGTTTCGTTTCTTACTCACGTTTCCAGATTTTCTCTTTTTAGGTATGAAAATAGACCAAGAACCTTGACAACTTGGGACTTGAAATCTTTCCCCACGATGATACAGATTTGCAGAAGATGAGAAGACTCGAGGACTCCCCACTGTTCTGCTAAATATATTACGTGGAAAGAAATTGTGATATAATTGAAAAAGGTTTTTACTTTACTCTGACGAATTTGTGACAATTTGGACACTACAATTATAAATACACGGAGAAAAATATATGATGTTCATAATTAACACGATTTTTAACATAGGGACAGGCATCTTAGATGTTGAACCGTAAAATTTAAATCTTAACTTGTAATGTTAGCTTCTATAAGATTATTTTACGGCCTAACGTCTAAATGTTACTGCGGTTAACATATCTTTTTATTAAAATTTATTTATATAGTGATAAAATTTATTTTATGTGACATCTATTTTTCTCCATTAACATAAAAAGATCAATTCTAAGAATTTGGAACCAACCAACCATCTTCAAATCAGAAATCTCTTCAAATTAATTAATTTACTTTACTGAAAAAACAGACATACATAAAAAAATCTATTTAAGCTATAAATTCTTTTTAGAAAGTGAAGCAGACTTTAAGTTACAAAAACCTCTTGATTTTTATATACCACGTTTTTTAATCGTATTTAATGGACTATCTCAGTGTGACGGCCGAAAAAATGGCCAATTTTCATGATTTTTGTTTCAATGAATAAGATGAATATCGGTAAAATTGTTTTCATTTATTAGTAGCACTTATCTCCTATACAAAATAATTTTCATAATGTAAACTTTTATTTTTTTGAATAAGCAGAATAATGTTCTAAGCTAAGAGGCCTCCTTTAAAAAACGTCACTCGATGGTGGAAATTTCCGGGGTCGTAAAAATGGTCTAAAACAAAAAATCAAAGATGATTATTAATCTGTATGAATGTAGCTATCGTACTATGGAGGATTTTTTTCGATAAAAATGACGACCATTTGAAATTTTGATGTAAAATTTCACCAAACTTTCCGGGAGATTTTTGTTTATAACAAATGAAATTTTTTTAATTAAAAAAAAACTTCCATAGCACCACAGACAATAACTTTGAAAATAACGTGTAAAAATTTGAGAATGATAGCTTGAAAACCCTGATTGTAGGAGTTTCCACCGTTTTAAAAAAAGGTGTTTCGAGAAAAACGAGTTTAAAGTTTCGAATACGATATTTTCAT
>JBAGKK010109579.1:0-11364 GCA_037177015.1 Euceroptres primus
GTAACGTTTATTTTATAGAAAAAATACAATGAAACATGATTTTATAATTAGTGGTATTTTCTATTTTTTAATTTTTTTGGAGTCTTCTCAACCCCTAAATAGGAGTAATTTTTTGAAATTTTTGAAAAACGAAAAGCGATGCTCACTTTGGTTTTCAATGACGAGTAATTTGATACCGGTAACATATTTTTATATTTTTTCCCCAGGTAGCTAGCGAGGTTCAAAAAATATGCTAAAAAACAGCCTATTTTGTGGTCACTCGTTACCCCATTTGCTGCCCCCCCCCAGCACCCCCTGGGAGCACTAAATCGCAAATCTGACTTTGGATTCGTGATCAACGATCTCGAAAACCTCCGGGGTTTTTACCTTATTTTCAGTGCCTATAAACTCTTTCTAAGATGTAGAACTAGAAGTAAATTTTATCTTGTTTAATTAAGTTTACAATGAGTTTTGGCTTTTTATGCTCTATTAGACTTTTCAAAGCCGTATATTAAGGGTCGAAATTTCGTGAAAAAAGTATTGAAACCATGGTTTTCGATGTATTTTGATCCGTAGAATTTAATTCTGAGGTCAAATTAATCGTATCATTCTTCGTTTTTTTATCTCCAAAAAACCATGAAAAATCCGTAAAAAATGTTTTTTTTGTATATATCTCAAAAAATGATGGTGGAGGCTATTTTTTAACTGCAGATTCGGATTTGGTCAAAAGTACAGGCAACTTTTTTTTTGTGGGCCTGTGTAATCAATTAAACAATTTAGGTTTAGGTAATAAACAATAGGTTCATTAAAATTACTTTCTTTTTGGTTTCAAGAGGTTTTTTTTGGATTTCTCTGGAGTTTTGCAATTTTGAGTTGTTTTAAAAGCAATGGAAAGAACTAGAGACTAGAGAATGAATATTCTATAGTGTCAATCATTGTCTATGAAAGGAAGCAGTAAATTCATATTGCTTTATAATGGCATCAATAGAGAATATGAACGTTAATGATCGTAACGGTAATAAAGTGTGCAATATAAAATATTCGCTCATTGCCTAATATCAGAATCAACTGAGCGAATTTCCTGTTCCTGCGCCTACTGAAATCCCATCACCTCGGTTTTTGTAGGTAAATTTAATCTGATCCATTTTCCATTTTTAAAAACAACTTACATAATCGGCAGTGTTTATTTACTTATAATATTTTTTTCTGATTTTATAAATATGTACAAATTTATTTCCAGAAAAGAAGAAGTTGATATATCATATATAATAAAGAAGAAGAAATACATAAATCAAAATGAATAGATTTCAAAAATAAAAAGACAAATAGATTGAAATATTGAAGACTTTCTTTTCTTTTCTTTTGAGTCAGAAATTGAACAAATTTTCCATCGGAATTCAAAGACGACTAAAGACTTAAAAATTAGTTTCGACACTTGTACCACTTTTGAATTTCAAAAGAGAAACCAGAGCAGGTAATTTTATTTTACATTTATTTCGTTCTTCCGCATCCGCGTTTGAGCAACTTGAAAAATAAATTGTGAATGTGAAACACGATTTTTGGGATCACTGGCCTCCGATGAGTAAGATTCAATTTGCTTTGTCTATTTCTTAGAAAACCTGGGATTAATATGCTTCCAGCGAATAGATTCATTCGCTAACATTTCTTTGCGGATGAACTTCGACGGAATACAAAATAGATATTTCAAGTTATGGACAACACTCCTTTTATCGCTAGTCAACGAGGTCCCAGAATTTTCTCGGGCTGTTGCAATCGGGCAGTTTCACTTTAATCGAAAGTGCTATGATAAAAATCGATTATAGGTTCATTCACTTTTCACATAAGGGTTTGGTAATAATATAACTCTTCATGATTAATGACTCAATGACTCTGGAAAATGAAGATTGTGATTTAACATAATTAATCGTTATATAATTTCATAAATATCTTCCTCTGGATTAGTCATCTTTGTTTCTTCAATTGAGTTTTAAATTAAGAATTTTCATAAGTTAAAAAAATTAGTTTAAGAAAGTTTGCAGACTTTCTTCAAAGTATTTCAGTATTTGAATCTTAAAGTACTTGAGCTTTTCAGTATAAAACCTATAATATGTAAAACTCTTGGCAAAAAACCCAAGAATCCAACGACCAAATTTGGACAAATACCATAAAATGTTTCTTTATAAATCAAAAAAAGGTCCAACCAAAAGAACCCACAAAAATAAAAAAGAGGTTAAAAAAATGAGAAGGCAACCAACCAACCAACATTTGGTCGGTGGATTCTTGGGTTTTTTGTCAAGAGTTTTACATAATAACTTGTTATTGGACGTTAAATAGGATTTTAAATTTGATTTTAACCTAATTTAAATTTCTTAAATTTTAGTATAAAATCTTCTTAATTCTAATGAAAGTTGGATGATTTCCAAAGCAAAAGCAAAAGCTTTGTTTAATTGAGAAGTAAGCGAACAATGAAAAACCCATTTGAGTTGAATTTCTCAATATTTAACGAAATGCATTGTTATTATAAGGGTTGATGATAATTTTTTTTCTTCAATTTTTTTAAAAAGTAATTTATTTGCTTCTGAAGACCAACATCTCAAAAAAATTTTAAATAATAAATTCGCAATCTCAATCAAATCCCGCAACAAAGCATGCTCCAGTTTTTCATTAAAGTATTAAATTGAGTGGAAAGGCTACGAATACAATTCCATATCTCGAATAAAATAACGGTCTGAGGTCCAAAATAACGGATCAGTCGAAAATGAAACGGTTTAATTTAAAGTTACAGTTTCTTTCTCCGTCGTCAATTCATCATTCTAATCTATTTTGTATTTCAGGTATACCGCTCGGATCTTGAAGCTTGTCGGTGGACTTCTACAATGATATTCAAAATGATATTCAACAAAGGCAGGACTTTGTGTCTCGATGGACTCATCCAGCGTAATAAAAATTATTGCCCACTCCAAAAGCACATGCACCGTACAATTTGTAAACACCATAGGTACTCAGAGTCAGGTAAAGAGACAGAGTTTGCCTGGTGGGAGTCAGTTCTGTTATAGTAGGCCACGAAGCAGCACTCGCGTTCCTGGTTGCACGTTCCCGACTCTCTCTTCGCTAGATAAGGCCTCTCCAATTGCTGAGTTGAGTCTTCAACATTCAGTTTGAACTCGGACCAGTCTCGCGCCAAACGAGTCTCAAAATTTCATTCCTTTCGAGAAAAAAACAACCTTTTCCACTGACAAGGATTTTTTACCCCGAAAGACAAGCTTTTCTACTGGATAATGATTTGTTATACCAAAGGAGGATTGTTTATATCCAATGAGGACATTTTATGCTAGACAAGGAGTTTTTCGATCAGGAGATTGTTTTGCAGAAACCAAAGGTCTGAATAATTTTTCCTGGATCGAGTACAGAAGTCAGAATACTGGAAAAGAAACTCTGGGTCGAAGAAAGGCTGCAGATCGATTTGAGATCGAATAAAAAAGGAATAGATCAAGAGAAATCAGAATTCGGAGCCAGGGAAGTTGAAAAGTTTTGGAGAAAGTTTCTGGAGAAATATCGGAAACGTTCGCTTGGCTTGGCGTGTTGTGACGTCTGTTTGTGATAAATAATAATTAATTTCCTAGGCCTCAATGGCGAGTGAATCTGCGAGAAATTGTAGACTCCTGGAGATGTTTCTATTCGGCTAAGGAAGTAATTAAACTCGTGGAGAAGACGCTGTTACCGAATGCATTGTAGAGAAGGTGCCGCTGACAATCGGAAGATTAACAGGAAGCTTTTGTCGGTAGTTTTGCAAAGAGGTGTTGGAGAAAGTGTCATTTGCCTCGGTTCGTGCCGATTGTCGCTGGCTTCCTGGAGTCAGCAAAATCGGAATTTTAATTTTGGAAAAAATGATGCAATTTTGAAAACAACCGTCCCGGATTCGGAGCGTTCAGAGTCGTGAGATGATCGGGAAACTCCTCCTGGGTCTTTGGATTATTCAATGGATCAGCCTCTTCGGTAAATTTTTTTATTCTTTTAAATCCGAGTTGAGAAACTGAGGAAGATTCAATTTTACAGTATCTGTAAATCATAATAATTTTCTAAAAATTAATCAGAGCCTTTAATCTTTGATTTTGTATTCTGTGGATCTCTATTTTTGTATTATTATCTTTATTTTTTTAGAGATGAAGCTGTTAAATTGATTAGTTTTTTAAACCTTGCACCCAATATGAAAAACTTAATTTTTTATCAACGAAAAGAAGTAATGACTAACTTCTTTTCTACCAAGTCAAAAAATATTACAATAATTTATATAAAAATTGAGGGCATTAAATTATTCAATGGATCAGCTTCTTCGGTAAATTTTTTTATTCTTTTAAATCCGAGTTGAGAAATTGAGGAAGATTCAATTTTACAGTATCTGTAAATCATAATAATTTTCTAAAAATTAATGTGTCTTTAATCTCTGATTTGGGATTCTGTGGATCTCTATTTTTAGAGATAAACCTCTTAAATTTGTATTTTTTTAAAAATTTGAACCCAACAAGTGATACTTGATTTAATTTATAAAAACCTCTATTTCTAAGGTTGAAATCGAAAATTAGGTTCTTATATGCTTTTTATCCAGGGAGAGAAGTGATGATTAAATTCTTTTCTACCAAATTAAAAAAGATAAAAATAATTTATAAAAAATTCTGTGCCATTAAATCCATTTTTAGGACACTGAATTTAATCACGAACTAAGCTGGTCTGGGTGATTTTTCCAATGAACTTACACCATTCTAATTTCCAGAGTTAAGTTTAAAAAAATTGTTAAAAATTTTGATTTTTCCAGGTGAAAAAAAAGATACCTCTAAAAAATAATTTTCTAAAAATTAATGTGTCTTAAATCTCTGATTTGGGATTCTGTGGATCTCTATTTTTAGAGATAAACCTCTTAAATTTGTATTTTTTTAAAAATTTGAACCCAACAAGTGATACTTGATTTAATTTATAAAAACCTCTATTTCTAAGGTTGAAATCGAAAATTAGGTTCTTATATGCTTTTTATCCAGGGAGAGAAGTGATGATTAAATTCTTTTCTACCAAATTAAAAAAGATAAAAATAATTTATAAAAAATTCTGTGCCATTAAATCCATTTTTAGGACACTGAATTTAATCACGAACTAAGCTGGTCTGGGTGATTTTTCCAATGAACTTACACCATTCTAATTTCCAGAGTTAAGTTTAAAAAAATTGTTAAAAAATTTTGATTTTTCCAATGAACTTACACCATTCTAATTTCCAGGGTTAGGTTTAAAAAAACTGTAAAAAAAATGTTAAAGACACTTCAACATAAAATTGTCTTTGAAATTTTAATTTAAATGAAATTTACATTTATTTAAATTGAAATGTAATTTGGAAAAATTTTTATTTAATACCACTTTTATTTTTTTAAAAAGTCCGTAATAGGATCAAGTGCTGATGTACTCGAATCAACTTCATGAGACAATGGAGGGACTGAAAGTCTGTCACGCTAGGTATTACAGTAATTTTTACTGCTGTCATTTTCGATTTGCAATTCATATTTCAAACTAATGGCATTTTTGCCTGAAATAATGAATCTTATGTGTTTTTAAAATATTTTCTAAAGATTATTTTAATTTCTATTTATAATGCCAGAATGAAAACTGTATTTTGTCTTATCCTTATTCATATTTCAAACTAATGGTATTTTTGCCTAAAATAATGAATCTTATATGTTTTTAAAATATTTTCTAATAGTATATTATGCAACATGTGCGTAAAACCGTACGCACAAGTTGCATATGATATTTTTTGACACAGTGTGCGTAAAGCTATGCTTCAAGCAAATCTCTGTACCAAGGTGAATTACCGTCAATAAACTAAATCAAATCAAAATGTGTTTTTACACATCCATATTAGTGCATAAAACGGCTTATTACACACCCACTAATATGAGTGTGTAATAAGCCGTTTACACACCCACTAATATGGGTGTGTAACAAGCCGTTTTACGCACTAATATGGGTGTGTAACAAGCCGTTTTACGCACTAATATGGGTGTGTAAAAACGCATTTTACGCATACTGTGTCAAAAAGATTATTTTAATTTCTATTTATAATGCCAGAATGAAAACAGTATTCAAGATCATTTCAAAAAAGCTAATAAAGAAGCTAATAAAGTAGCTAATAAAGATAATAAGAAGAGATAAAAGAAATATAAGAAGAGATTCTGTAAATAAATAAATAATAAATGATAAATATTTTTAAATTGACCTCTTATACAATTTGTTTCAAGATTATCTCTATGGCAAAGTCTACTATTGTGCAATTCCCTTTGGGATTTCTAATTTGGGTAATAAGCTTCATGGCCAAAATGCTTAGAAATATTTGCCTAACTCAAAACACTCTTTTGCAATAAGATTCTCAACTATCTTTGCATGTCACTGTAATGTAAGAATTGTGTTGGGTCACCATTTACGTTGATTGAGAAGACATCGATGCGGAGTAACTGTACAAGTAGTGAAAGCGATCCTCACTGACACATTATTTAAGCAGGTTCTTTGCTTATGAGATACCGCGTCAACTTTAAATGTTTTCTAAAAATAGTTCTAAGAGTGAAATAAATTGGGGACAAAAGTAATTTGTTAATAATATAAACAATTAGTTTAAGTTTTTCATAATAAAAAATTATTTCCTCAGGAAAAATAAGTTTATAATTACCTAAAAGATATTTGTATAAGGGTAATTACCATTCATTTCAAAACACTGAGTAATTATTATCTTTAATGGGATTTTACCAGAAATAAAATAGTTAAAGTTTTATTACTTAAATAGTTCAACTTTTATTTCTAACTAAGTGTCCTTCTACCTACATTTATATTTTAGTGTTTTGAATTACGTAAAATTCTGACCTGCATTTTTTTGCTTATAGTTTAGTGGTTAGAGAATAAAGCAATTTCTCTATACCTAGAAAAGATTGCAAAATAAATCTTTGAAGTTTACCTTACCAAAATTTTTTTTTTAATTTTGCATGAAACTAAGTAATTTGACTCAATAGAGTGGGATTTAATTAAATCTTAATTTAATTAAGAACAATCCAAATTCAACTTGTTAATTAAAAATCGTTCTTGGAAATTCCCAACTTGAAGACATCATTTAAAGTTTATTTAATATTTATTTTTATTTGACTTGATTGAGACTTTCAGTTTCATTTAAAACAATTAAACCTAAGACACTAAATTAACTTTCTCAGAAAAAATTATTCACTAATAAAAATGTCTGGTACCAAAAATGAATTCCTCAAATATAAAATTCTAACCGTATTCAGAAATCTTATAAGTCACCGCCAACCAAAACTAATTTTCGGTTTGGTACGGAATAGAGACGGAACTATTGCCATTCATTAACGGTTTAGTGATTTTTTTCTTCTAAAGAAATATTCCTGATTGCTGTATGCATCTGACGGAACTCGAATCAATATTTTACGTTGGTTAAGGGTAACGCCTTATATTTTATGACTGATTATAAAATATATCCAGGAAGGTTTCTTTTTGTACAAATTCCGATAATAAATGGGTCATCAATCTCCAGCTTCATGTGCATTGCTTTGCAATTAGGACGAAAATCGTTTTATGATTACTGAGAAGTATGAAAATTAACATTCTAGCCAGCTATATCGACTGCGCTTTTAAGAAGAACTTTAATTACTTCTATATATAAATTACAATGCCTTCCTAGAAAAAAAAGTCCATAAATAAATACAGATGTTAAATAGTACAGTTATTCTAGTATAAATAAAATTAACTAAAATTTATTTTCGAAAATTTAATATTTTCAATTTTGAATGCTTTGAATTTTTTAATTGTTCCTATTTTAAATTTCTTGGACTTTGGACGCTTTCTATTTCGTGTGTCTTTAAAATCTGAATGCCTAAAATTTTCGGTGGTTCTAAAATGCCTTGATTAATTTGAATTTTTGCACCTTTTGATTTTAATCTTTGAAAATTTATTTACAGGATAGTTCTTAGTTATTAGCAAATTTGTAACAAAACAGTAACATTTTTTTATATTATTATAATTTTTTCGAGTGTGGTATATTATTTTTTAATCAACTGTGAATAATTTGATTTTTTTGTCAACTACATTCGTTCGAAGGTAACCATTGTGGTTTAATGTTACAGCACTTTTAATGGTTTACTCTCTTGACGGTTTTAGACTAAGAAATCTTTAGTGTAGTTATAGAAAGTCATAATAAGAACCTTGATTACATCAGATAGAAAACTATTGGACCGGTAAGGAATACAAGCACTATTTACTTGTGGAAGTATATTGATTTTAGTGAAAATCATAATCTCATCCAATTTATCAGAAAAAAATGAAATGAGAAATTCAAGTTACTTTTTAACTCTCTAAATTCGAAAATTTAAAAATAATACTTTCTATTTTTTCAGAGTATTGAATATTTTGAATATTTTTTCAGTATTTTAAATATTTTTCTGAAGGCAAATTTAAAAGGATTTAAATTTAAAGGCTTCAAAAAATTGAAGCCAAAGAAATTGACGAACGTTTCAAATTCAAAGCATCTAATTTTGAAAAACACTAATGAAGACATTGAAATTTGGAATAATTCTCAATTCAAGAAATATAGTTTTTATAACTTTTAAAACTCAAGATTAAAGGATTCATTTACATTAAAACTAAATTAGAAAATATAAAGACTGGGAAAGAAATTTATTAAAAATTAAAACAGATAAAAATGCAGTAAAAGATTAAAGCCAAGAATTATTGGAATTTCCGGTAGCATAAAATTTAAATTCATTTTTTTCTATAAATTTCATTTTCTTCATAAATGAAGAATTTTATTTATATTATTATAACTTCCTGTTCTTTCTCCTCGATAATTCAATTTCATTATAGTACTCATAATCACGTGCTCTTGAATTTCTCTAAGCAAACGACAGCAATAAATATCTTTCGATTAGAAAGATCAAGAATAAAATTCAGGTACAAGTTCATCAAGTTAGACTCCAACGATTGCTTTAATAGTAAAACAATTTTTTTTTTAGAATAACCGTCGTGATTTCCAAGTGAGTAACAGGCCGATGGCCGGTTCCTTGAGGATTTCTATCTTGTCGCAGATACTTTCTCCAACGAGTTTTATACATATTTCGTCTTTCTCATTTTACAAAAAAATCTCCTGGTTTCAAATTTCGAAATTCGAAAGCCTAATTTAATATTAGTTTGAATGTTTTGCTTCAGATTGAAAAACTCCTAAATTTTGGTGCTTATAAAAAGGGTATTAAAAATTTGGGTAACTTAAAAAAGATTCCAAATTTTAATGATTTAAATATTCAAACCCTTGCTCTTGCAGATCTTCTATTTTTGAAAATTGCAGTGCCTTTAATTTCGAACCCTCCAAATCAAGAAGTCTCCAGTTTTTAACTTTTTCGATTTCGAATGCCTTCAAATTTTAATACCACTATAATATTGAACCCTCTAATAAAATTTTTATTTTTATTTAGTACAATCATGAATCCATTGGTTTCAAAATTTCAATTTCTAAATTGAATTCCTTTAATTTCAAACTTGTTGCAATCAGATACTTTCTCCTATATTCTAAGAGCTCTGTAAATATTTCGTCTTTCTCATTTCAAACAAAAACCTCTAGAGGTCCGGGAATATTCGAGAAAAGCGATTCGAACGTGATTTTTTTTTCTATGCAAAAAGAACCGTGTGTATTATACATTAGACTGCAGTTAGCACACAGAGGCAAGTGCTAATTATCCCCTCTTTTATCTCCACTGGGGTTCTCAAGATTCCATTAGATGGCATGAGATGAATGCAAAGTGAATGCATTCGCTGGGACTTAATGCAATAAACAAATAGACATCAATGAAAGTAACCTCGAGTAGGACAAACATCTGAAAGGCTTCTTTTGGACATTTGAGAGACATTTGAAAACCTTGTAACTTTCGCACTTTCTGAATGAAATGAATGCGATCAAGGATACTTATAGCTTTAGACAAGTATCGTATTTAGAAACTTGGTCGTTTCAAAAAAGGCAAAGGACTTAATCGAGTTGAGGAATTCCAATCAATTTTGCTAATTAAAGATTTGTGTTTATTTTTATTTGATCTTGAAGGAGAGGAAATTAATGAAAATGAGTTCTTATTTTTGGTCAGAGTGAAGGATCCTAAAAATGATCTCATTTGAAAGTGACTACCAGAAAGTTGAGAATTTTCTGCATCTGTCCACTGGAACAAATGAAAATTTCTATTTTTTAAAAATACCTCTTCCAATTTCATTTTTAAAATTCTGGAAAAATTTGGCAAGGACTGGTGTACTCTAAAAAATATTTTTGCATCAAACAATTATTTCTTTAATTTATTTATTTCGTCGCAAAAACTGAAAAAATGAATTTTTCAAAAATTTCAAAAATGCTGTTTTTGTTCTATTTTCATACAGAAAAACATCTAGCAGTTGAAAAAAATTTATTTAACACAGGTAACAAAAAAGATGGAGTGCACGGGTTAAAAACCGACTGGGTCTTAAAATTATTAACTTTTTGGCAATCATCCTTAAAGTAAATTTTATCCAGCTCTCCTGATAAACCTTTGAATTTGACAAAAATGAATATTGCTTTGAATTAGAATGAAAACTTTAATTGATTTAGAAAATTAATAGAGTTAGAATGAAGAAATCAAATAGAAATTAAAAATAGATTTTCTCGAGGTGAAATTTCACTCGGTTATTTAAAATATGATCACGCAGGATTAATATATCAAGACGAGGAAAAGCAGAGTTTCTAATATTCTAATTGACGACCTTTGGGATGTATGAAATTTCGCGGTCCAAATGCTGACAGTTTTAACTCTTGAGCGAGGTCAGTTTGATTATCGTAATAGAGAATGAAAGGCAGGGTCAGTTAGGGGAGATTACTGGGGAATTTTCTCGTTCTCTTTACGTTCATCAAGAATGAACTCCTATTTTCAAACAAGTAAAAATTTTGCATTAAAAAATAATAATTATTGAAAAATACACTTCTCTGACTGCTTGGAAATTTGAGCCAATTTTGAATTTTTCGAATTTTTTTATTTCAGATAAATTTGATTTTAAAATTGGAGCACATGTTAAATTTTAAACTTTGTAATGCATTAAATTTTAAATTCTTCTGAACTCAAATACTTTCAACTTTCAATTTAGAAAACTTCGAAATTTCAACTTCAATTGCTAACAATTTTAGTTCCTTTTTAAAAAGTTTTTAGATATCAATGCCTTTAATTTCGAGTAAATTGAAAAATTAGCATCCTCAATTTTCAATTCCTCTAAATTTAAATGCTTGCAACTATAAAAGGCTTTCAATTTCAACTCTTTCCAAATATGAATGCCTTCAATTTCAAT
>JBAGKK010109579.1:11464-25637 GCA_037177015.1 Euceroptres primus
GCTTGCAACTATAAAAGGCTTTCAATTTCAACTCTTTCCAAATATGAATGCCTTCAATTTCAATGCTTCCAAATTTGGATTGCATCAGTCAAAATTTTTTCAAGCTTCAATATCTGCTTTGAAAAATTTTAAAATCCAGACTTCAGTTTTCAGTGTTTCAAAGTTTCAATAGCATTCGATTTAAGTAAATCCCAAAGGTGACTAATTTCGACTTTGAATGTTTCTAAATTTCAATACCTTCAATTTTGAAAGTTTCCAATTTAGGAATGAAAGTGAAAAGGATTTATCTTAATTGAAGAATCCTTGCACGTTCTAATTGCATAATAATAAGTAATTTTCAATAATCAGTAGCTTCTTTAGCCGGTAGTTAAGAATTTTTATTATCAATTTTTCAGTAAAGTTTCTCAAGTGACATATTATTTTTCCTACAGAAAGTAGCCTCTTATGACCACAAGAATAGCAAATTACCTTTTTGCACACTAGGGCCACTAAAAACGCAGAAATCTTGTAAATTTTTTCCTCGTCTCCTAACGGGCACTTTTTGCAAACAAAGGCTAATTACACCAGAACAACAGATGTACGTGGACTTGCACGTGATTCTTTCAGTGTCTCGGACACCAAAGTAAGAAGTGCGGGCATGTTGCCTCGAGTTCAGTCACCTCTCGCACTATACGTTAGTGGAAACTGTGTCATCACCCGATTTTGAGATCGCTACCAATTGGTCCTTGATTTTCTTCCCTTTTCTTCTTCTTCTTTTCCTCAGACTTGTCGGTTCCAACGAGTCGTTCTCACCGAACACCGTATATCTTCATATCATTGTCTGACATAATAAGAATTAAGAATTTATGAGAAACGAAAAAATAGTCGTTCACTGGACCTACTTACTTTGCAAATGCATATATGCATTTATCCGTAAAATCACTTCAAACTAGACTCAAAACCTACATTCGTTTGCTATCTCTTATCAGCGTCTAGATCCTGAGTAATGAGTATCCATCATAATAAGATCATTTATGGGAAAATGAATGCAGTATCCCAAGTGGAAAAGTTCTACAGAATTCATGTAGACTTCATTCAATTCTCACAAGAATTCTACTGAAATTTCTATAGAGTCCTCACAAGAATTTTATTCCAATTTTTATAGAATCCTCACAAGAATTCGACAATACAGAAATTCTATATAAAATTCTATAGAATTTGGACTGGAATTCCTGTGAAGTCTCTATAGAAATTTGAGTAGAATTCTTGTGATGATTCTATAGACATAAATTGACATCTACAGACGTAAATTCTATAGACATAAATTCTACATGAATTCTATAAAATTGCGTCTCTATAGAAAATTGAGTAGAATTCTTGTGATGATTCTATAGAATGCATTCTAAATAAATTTTATAAAATTTTTCCACCTGGGATTTTAATATTGTGATACTTGCAGTCATCACAGTACCTATTGTTGTCAAAATAGGTGAACTTTTTTAAAAATAGGTGAAAAATAAGTGACAAGAAAAATATTTTATAAAATAAATATAAACTTGCAATTTAAGCCTCATTAACATCTCATTAATTCAACTGAAAACAGAACTTTATTCTTTATGCATTTTTAAAGTGTTATTTGGTTAAAAAAATATTTCTTCCGCAATTTAATATTCAAGAATAAAGCAGGTAGGTATAAGTGAAAAACTTAAAAAAAAAGTTGTGCAAGTATACATGTTCTCCCCTTTTTGAGATTTTTCATTTATAACATTTTTGTTCTTGAAAATTAAATTAAGGAAAACTATTTTTTAGTTTCTTCAGTTTTGTATATACTCTGTTCTTATATATTCAGTTCTCATATATACTCCTTTTGAACCTGAAAATATATTATAGTTTCCGATTTAAAAAAATCAAAAAGGTAAAAAATTTCGATTTTCTAATGCTGATTTTTTTGCATTTTTGCAAATCAAAAAATAATTGTCAAAGACAAACAAGGATGTTTTTTGCTAAAGAAACCCTTCTGTCCCGTCCTCAGAAGGTTGATTTCAATATTAAAAATTATTGCCAATAAAGTAGAAAGTATTCTTGAAAATTTGTACACTTAAAGACTTAAACAAGAATTCTTTGATGTTGACTATGACCTTCAAATCTCAAATTTATTTCAAAATTAGATCTTTAAATACTGCAAAGACCTCCTTAATCTCTTTTAAGTTCTGAAAAATTTGAGAATATTGTGAACCTATTACGAAAGTCATTAAAAATTTAAAACTCTAGAAGAAAAAAATATTTTAACAAAGACAGAGTAAACAAACTTGGCTTTAAATAAATTAGTGCGTTCAAATTTTGAATAAAATTTTACTTCGCCAATTGAGAAAAGGTGAAAGGGTGACAAATTTCCAAACATCCCTTCAAATACTCAGGGTCGGTTTCACCAACTCTGGTTAAAATTTTAATCAAGGATTAACTCCTTAACCGACCAATCACGAGCGGTTAAACTTATTGATTAAAATTTTAATCAGAGTTGGTGAAACCAGCCCTCAGTGTAGAAAAAAGTTTGATTCCATTTTTTGAAGCTCTAAAATAAAACAAAAAGTTGTTCTGTAATAATAATAACAATAATAATAAAAGCAGATAAAAGAATATCGATATGTGAATTCTGAGAATTTAAAAAGTGCCATTGTTGTTGAAGGATGTTGTTCAATACAGAATTTTTGTTTAAATTAAATTTTCAGATTTTGACATTTGGAGTAATGATTGAATTTATTAATGATTGTAATGATTGAATTTATTTATTTATTATCCTTTCAAGACATTTCATGTGGACTATTGCACAGTGTTAGTCGTAAATCAAATTGAGTGGATAAAATTGATTTAACATTGGACTTGTATTTTAAAAGTTTTTACCCTTTAAATTTTTATTTTTTCTCTACATAATATGTGGTTCCAAATATGGAAGCTTTTAATTAATATTTCCAAATTCGAGTATCTTTGACATTCATTAATTCAAGGCATTCAATTAGCTTGCAATTTTCTTCCTTTTTACTTATCGATTAAATAAATACTATTTACACAACTTTGAAGTATTAATTTCCGACAATTTTATATACCAATTAAGTCACTAAACTTTGAATTTTTTTATAATGAAGAGCATGAATAAAATAAAACAATCGCACTTGAGTCCTATTTCTCAAATAATTAAATATTTTGCTAACGTACGTTAAAAAGGACTAACGATCTTAAACATAACTGCTTTAATTGCGTTACTACATACGCTAAAAAGGATTAACAATCTTAAACATAAGTGCTTTAATTGCGTTACTACTTAAACTTATTGTGCAAGAAGTTAGTACACTTCTGCATCTGTTATGATTCGAGAACTCGGATAAAACAAGATTTTCACAAAAGGGATAATTTACTCGACATAGTTGCGAGCAAGTTGCAAAGGTCCTTAACATTTTCACAGGCACGTGTCACCTAGAAAATTAACCAGCACATAGTCGCTTAATTCATACATAATATGCGTAGAAATTTACACGCACATATATATTATACATATTTATAAATGTAGACTTGTGCATGTGGATTGCAAATAAGTAGATTGGTCTAGGACTCTGAGTCGCTTATTTTATTATTTCTCGATTTAGTTTAATGTGCAGGTACGTGTGCGCACATATTTATAAACGATAAACCGAGGACTGATCACTGGAATAAATATTTCAACACACGAATGTTGTCCTTGGAAAGCGAAAAACGCAATCTTACATTTACAAACCTTGCTGAGTTTTTCTTCGCCTTGCGAGCCTTTCTTCTTTCTGTAATAAAGACTTTAAATTTTAGACTCTTTTCATGTATATTGAGAATATAAATATTCATTCGAAAGTATTGAGAATTTATAATTTCGTTTCATCCAAAGCCATTCCCAGTTAAATTCCCATAATTTGATAGCGATTCAAAGAAAAGAAATTTTAATTTTTTGTGAATGCATTCAAATTTTAATACCTTTCTTTCATTTTTAATAAACTGCATATTTTATTATCTTAAATTCATAAAGCTTCCAGATTTGAATGCCTTTCATTTTCAATGTTTCAAAATTTCTATGGTTGGAAGCCTTTTAGATTGAAAAACTGCTAAATTTCTATGGTTGGAAACTTTTTAGATTGAAAAACTATTAAATTTCTATGGTTGGAAGCCTTTTAGATTGAAAAACTGATAAATTTCTATGGTTTAAAGCTTTTTAGATTGACTGTTAAATTTCAATGCCTTCAATTTTGCATTTTTAAAAATTCAAGTGTGTTCAATTTTCAGTTTTTGCAAATTGGAATTGTACCTTCAAATTTACGAATGCCTTTCATATTCATATTCATATTTATTGAAATCCCAGCAGTTTTTACTGCTGCTTTAATATCCAATTCTGTTTATAATATAATATCCAATATCCAAAGTCTGTTTTCCTTTGTATTTTCAATTTATCTTTTGAGCCTTCAGTGAATTAGAATTTCAGTTTTGAAGCTTCAATTTAAAAAAAAAAAAGTAATTACATGTTTTCAGTGCTTTTTTAAGTGAAAACGTTTAAATTTGACCTCCTTCAATTTTAAGTTGTCTTCATTATTATAAAATGGAAACAGTATTTACACTATCGGTCCAAATTGTGGGACCACCTGTTTTTCGATTATTTCTTACTCCTCTTAATTTAAATTATATCATAAATAAAATTGTTTCTCTTTAACAGGTTGAAAGCTATAAAAATTATGTAAAAAATGAGTCCAAGATGATGTCATATTGTCATAAGTCCATCTTCATTAATTCTGATAAACAACAAGTGAAGACAGAATGACAACTCGTTAAAGACCATTTGAATTTGGCCCCTAAATAATAGTTAAAATAACCTAATTTAGGAGCCAACTGCAAATTTAAATAGTTTGTTCAGAAATAAAAAATCATACTATTCAAATGGAAAATTTTGTCAATTTATTTGCTTATATATTATTACACACATAAATAAATTCAAAAATCTGGGCTAATAGTGCCCTTAGGAACTTAATGCTTATCATTTTTAAAAAAAGATTAAAATCCGTTAGGAAATGCAAGCTGTAGCCGATTAGGAACAGTAAATTCTGAAAACCGAACACTGAGAGGTACACTGTTAGAAAATTCTTGAAATTTTAACCACTTTTCATTTACTATGATTGAAAATTCATTTATTTTAGGTTCAAAATTCATTTATTTTAGTTGAAAATTCATTCATTTTGCTTGAAAATTCATTCATTTTGTTTGAAAATTTATTTACTTTTGGTAGAAAATTGATTCAGTTACGGTAACTGTATAAAAATTAAAGTAAAGTAATTGAAGTTTGTTCTAACAGTGTAGTGTAAATAATTGAGAAATCTTTCAACCACAAACTGGAAACTGATAGAAAATTCTTGAAATTTCAACTCAGTAAAAAATAATACTTAAAATTGTTACACCTTAACCCTCCGTTTACAGACAAGGGATTTTAAGGCACAAACGATTTTTTAAGCTGGAATGTCTCATCTATGGGAAAATTTGAAAGTTCGGTTTCACCCTATAAAAAATCTAGGTAGTAAGTAATAGGCCGAAAAACTCAAAATGATTAGATTCATTGGTAATAGCACTGAAAAGTTTCTTTCAGGCATTACGAACAAATTAAAAAAAAATTTCAAAAAATTTCTCGCCATTGGGAAAGTCTATTGAAAATTTTCAAATTTTGAATTTTTTTAATTCCGCGTAAAGAAAAAAAAATTTTTTCAATTTTTTTGGGAGTAAAGTTTATGAAAGTGGCAATTACCTTAGATGCAAAAAGTAAGAAAAAATTTTTTTCGCCGAAATATAATATTTCAAAAAATGACGAAAAATGCACTTTTGTTAATTTGTACCTAAAGCTGCCAAAAAAAAATGTCTTTTCGTTTTTTTATTTCTTGATGATCTTTTCACTAAACGAAAGAAACACATATATATTTTTAAGTTTCAAACAAAATTTTGTTCCTATTTTTTACGGATCCTGAAACATGAGCCATTTCTATACAAAAAACAACAAAAATTTTCGATCCGTAATCATCGGATTTTTATTTGAAACTTAAAAATGTGTTTCTTTAGTTTATTAAAAAGAGCATCAAAAAATTAAAAAACGACAAACATTTTTTTGGAAACTTTAGGTACAAATTAACAAAATAGCATTTTTCATCATTTTTTGAAATATTATATTTCTAAGAAAAAATTTTTTCCTTACTTTTTTGCCGTCTAAGGTTATTCACTCATAACCTTTACACAAAAAAATTGAAAAATTTTTTTCCATACACAAAAAATTCAAAATTTCAAAATTTTCAATCGACTTGCCCAATGGTGAAAAATTTTAAACTTTTTTTTTTGGAATTTGTTCGTAATGCCACAAAGAAACTTTAAAGTGCTATTACCCATGAATCTAATCATTTTGAGTTTTTTCGGCCCACCATAACCTTTATGAATCGCTGTAAAATATTCTCATTTTTCAGGTCTTCAAATAAATGAACTTTTTGAAGCCGCCGCCAATAAGCCTATATATTTTTTTAAAGGTCTTAGCTTTAAAACCTTGCAACGATTTAAAAAAAAATTATTTGTTACAAAATTATGAACTTTTGAACAAATTCCGATTTTTTCCTTATTTTTCCGCAAATTTAAATTTTTATTAAAAAAAGTTTGTGTCATTTGACACTAGCAATAATATAGTAGACACTTCAAGAAGTAACCCTGAATTTTACCCAATTTTTTGAAAGTCTGGAACACGTTCAAAAACTAACAGGACTTAAAAGACCCTGTCTGTAAACGGAAGGTGGGGAAAAGAAGTCTGTGAACGGAGAATTAAAATGATTTGGATTAAATTGAGTAAAATTTGTCTGAATTTAAGACTCAATTCTGAAATTTAGATAACGTGGTACTAAACTTAGACCAATATTGTTTAAATCAAGAAAAATTTTACTGAATTTAATTCAAACCATTTTAAGATATGACAATTTATTTTAAGTATTTTTTTTACTGTGAACCAATTGTCGTTTCTGTGATTGAAAATTAATTTACTGTAGTTGAAATTTCATTCATTTTGGTTGAAAATTGATTTACTTTTGGTTGAAAATAAATTCAGTTACGGTGTTAAATAAAACTTCAAGTAAAGTAATTGAAGTTTTTTCTAACAGACATCTTCTTAAAAAGTATTCTTCAAAATTTCCAAAAGAATTTCAAAAGTAGGATAACTAGGTAATAAGAAAGCCCCTTTCTGAATCATTTCACCATGAATATGTTTGCGTAACACATTACGTTGTCATCCTCCTTTCGTATTATTTATGGAAGAAAGGTGTCCACGAGGTCCCGTTGCAAAGAAATGGTATATCTTCCCCTTATTTTCTCAGGTTGTGAGTCGCATTGTAGTTTTCTTTATACCGTTATAATACAACTACATCTATCTGACTTTATGGCGACTCGTACGTCTCTGTCTTTCACGTTTCTCTCAAACCTAATTTACTAATACTTTAATTTACTCCTTTCGGTGAAGACACCATCCAACAAGAATGCAAACCTTCCGCGTCCCGGATTCGGTAGAATGATTCCGATCCGATACCGTTTCTTAGGTCCATATCAAGTTTAAAAAAACGATAAGGAAACAAAGGAAAAAAATTAAGCAAGGCAAGGAGTGGAAAGAAATATGCAAAAGTGCACATAATAAGCAAAGCATTAAAGTCGGAAAGAATAAAATGTGCCGTTTACGGCATTAATTACGATTTGACGCTCGAGTAATCAATGCCGCTTTGTCATGCTAAGCGAAGATCCCTTCGGAGAGAAAAAGCTTGATTGGGTTTTCTTTACTTTTTTCACAATTTTATTGCAAATAATTTTAAGTAAATAGGTTTAATTAACAGAGGTTATATTTTTAATTTATATTCACTTTCTAATAATAGATTAATATGACTTTGTAGCTTGGGTGCAGCATTTTTATGAGATATTTTATAACTTATGTGATTACTTTTATTGCGGAAAAAGTGAAAGGAATTTTAAGTTTTATGTGTGAATATAAAACAGTTCGGGAATGAGTTAATATCTTTTGCTTGCAAATAGAATTAATTTTGTGATCGGGGTTTGATTGCTTCAATTTAAAATTATTATTTGAATACTTTGATTTTTCCAAGTTTCCAAATTTGCAATTGCAATGCTTGAAATGGTAAATTCTTTCTAATTGAAAGTATGTTTTTCCAGACTATTTTTCTTTTAACATTATTTTATTTTATTTTATTTTCTTACATTAGTTTTAAATAAAATTATACTCTCTCCTAAAAAAGGACAAAACACAGATTTGAATGCTTATAGTGAGGAAATTGTTTAGGTGATTATATGGAAAGTCAGTTATCACATATTCTCTTCTACAATTGTGGTTCAGACTGACCGCAGACTTGGGGAAAGGGGAAATTTAAAAAAAAGGAAAAAATAAATGATATGACTCAGAGCAAAAGCAAATGCAGCTATGTATACAATTGAAGCATAATAAAACAGTAAGACCATAATCAGTTCTACGAGCACTAGTTCAGCTTGAATCTCTTTTTGCACTTCGCTCGTTGAGCAGCCTTGATAAAAAGTAAAAAAGTCTTGCACTAACTAAAAGACTTTTCTTTTATATACCTTCCAATAAGTAAACTATGATGAAAAGAGGAAATCCAATTACTCGTCTCACGCTACCATTGCGACACATTTCATCATGTTCCTCTTTATTATATTAGTATTATAATGAATCATTATTTTCATTTTTTTCGTGTATTCTTTTTGTTTTTGATTCGATAAGAATACCCTGTGTACATTTATACTTTTCCAATTTATTTGGCAATTATGTTTAACGTGAAGTTTAGAATAAGAAATTATGAGAAAATATATTAGGAATATAATAAATCTGGAATAATTGAGTTTGAAGACAAATGGCTTACTGTACGAATTCGCTGACCGAGAAATTCATTTAGGGTTCCGCTGAGTTCATTATTTCGCTTTCATTAATCAAGCGGAAAAGATATTCTTGATGATCAAAACAAAGGAATTGAGGATGAGATGGCCATAAAAGTAACGATTATTTCTGATTTTTATTTTTATCTAAGTCAATCAAATTTGCAAACTTTCCAAAATTTCAAAGACATTCAAATGTGGAATCATTAGAAATTTAAGGTCGAAAAATTCTATAGAATTTATGTAGCATTCTATATAATGCTCACAAAAATTCTACTCAAAGTTCTATAGAGACTTCACAAGAATTTGACAAAACAGAAATTCTATAGAGATTGGACTAGAATTCTCGTAATTAAAATTGTTGTGAAATTTCTTAGTTTGAGTAGAATACTTGTGATGATTTTATTTTATTTATTTTATATTATGATAGCATGCATTCTACATAAAATCTATAGAATTTTTCCTTCTATCTTCTATATTCTATCATCTTTTCCTTTTTTTTCATTCTAATTAAGAAGAAATTTCTGAGGCAATCAAATATTGACGAATTTAATATCAAAGTCAATCAAATTTGAAAGTATTGTAAACTGAAGACATTCAATTTAGTTTGTTTAGTCAATTTAATTTAGTTTAGAAGTGATTCAATTCTGACTCATTTAAAATTGCAGTCATTAAAATTGCAAAGAATTCAAAATTCCAATTTAGAAGCCTTCTAAATTTTGAAGTAATAATGAGTTAAGAATATGTATATAAACCATATTTGTAATAATAATTAAAAATTGAAAACTTCAATATAATTTTGAAGTGTTATATGGACATAATCTCAAATTAAATCTCAGAATGCTTTCTGGATTGAGATTAAGGAGCAAAAAATAAAACTCGTTCTCACGAGTATGATCTAACATTCTTTAGAGCAGATAATGCGACGTCGCAGTGCTAGTTTTTTCGACAGTAAAGGGAATCGTAACTGGGTCGTAAGTTCAAGATGTAATTCCACAGGATTGGCCGTTCTTTGACCCGCAAACCTCAGACAGATGACGGGTTCGATAATCTTCCTGAAATTTATGCGACCTCTTTCAACCTTATTTTCACCTTTCACACCCACGCCACATTTTATATACTTTCATCAACTTTTTTTTAAATATTCACTTTAATTTTAAAATACATTTCATTATTTTAACTCCTTCAAGCTTCGAATTTTTCAATTTCGATTGTCTTAACTTTTAAATGATTCAAAATTTGATAGAACTTCTAATTTAAATTCCTTTAATTTGCAGTGCTTGCAAATTTTAATGCAAATGCTTCCAAATTATAATCCATTTAATTATAAGTCATTCGAATAAATTCTTTAAAATTCAAATGCCGATGCGTTTCAATTTTGTAAATTTGAGTGCCTTCCATCTTCAAGTTTAAAGTTTAAATGGAATTTTATAAATAGTTTTAAATTTCAATGCATTTAATTTTGATTTCACTCAAATTTGAATGTTCCCAATTTTAAATTCTTCATATTTTAATTCATCTCAGTTTTTATCAATACAATTTTGAATGCACCTAACAATAAATTTTAATGCCTACAAGTATCAATTTTGTAAATTTGAGTCTCTTGATTTTCAAGGCTTCCGAATTAAAAATCTTTTAATTCTAATTACTTACAACTTTAAATGCCTTCAATTAAAATAATTATCGTTATATGATTTTTTTTATTTATTTATTATCCCGTTTATATTTATTTATATCCCGTTTAAATTCAAATAAATAAATTAAAAAAATAAATTATTATTTTCCTAAATGATGATATTGTATGCTTTCAAATTTGATTGTCCTTTTGTTTTTTAAAAATAACTTTTTTTAAAAAAAGACAATGTTTTTTTTGAAAAATACACTTTTTTTTTAAAATGACATTTTCTTGAAAAAAGACAATTTTTTTTTGAAAAATGCCTATTTTTCTTAAAAAATGACTTTTTTCTTAAAAAATGACTTTTTTCTTAAAAAATGACTTTTTTCTTAAAAAATGACTTTTTTCTTGTAAAATGATTATTATTTTCTTGAAAATTGTTCTTTTTTTCATAGCTTTCTTTCTCCCAGTTGATCGCGGGATTTGACCCGTTTTTGGCTAGAACTCTCGGGCAAAGGGAGGCAAAATTGTCCTTTTCTCGTACCTTTTTTCTAGTTCATTTAGGGATTTTGAAATTTTGTTGTTTTTTTTAAATAAAGGGAGGCGAACCCGCCCGGTTTGTTGAAAAATGAAAATTTCGGTTGTTTTTTGAAATAAAGGGAGACTAATCGGCCCTTTTTTGTTGAAAAATGAAAATTTTGGTTGTCTTTTTTTAGGCAAAGGGAGGCTAAAATTGGGCTTTTCGGGGTGTTTCTTTAGTTGATCTAGGGATTTTGTAATTTTTTGATTTATTTTGGAGACAAAGAGGAGTAAAATGAGAATTTTTTGTAAATTTGGTCTCAGGTGATTTTTAGGGATTTTGTAATTTTTTCGACAGAGGGAGACCAAAATTGGTCTTTTTTGTTTTTTTTTTGGGTTGATTTAGGGGGCCCATATTAGGATTCTTTTGGAAAAAAGGGGACAAAATCAGAGTTTTTTGGGGACAAAGGGAGGCCAAAATGTGGTTTTTTAATAAAAACATTATCATCTTAAAAAATGATAATTATTTTCAAATGTTGTCCCATTTTTCGCCGCTTTTTTTCGGTTAATTTAGGGAATTTGTTCCATTTTTCGCGCCTGATTCGAGGCAAAGGGAGGCAAAATGATACTTTTTTCTTGAAAAATTACATTTTTTGTAAAATTACATTTTTTTGAAAAATGACACTTTTAATTGTAAAATACATTTAATTATTTTAACTCCTTCAAGCTTCGAATTTTTCAATTTCGATTGTCTTAACTTTTAAATGATTCAAAATTTGATAGAAGTTCTAATTTAAATACCTTTAGTTTGCAGTGCTTGCAAATTTTAATGTCTTCAGTTTCAAATGCTTCCAAATTATAATCCATTTAATTATAAGTCATTCGAATAAATTCTTTCAAATTCAAATGCCGATGCGTTTCAATTTTGTAAATTAGAGTGCTTTCCATTTTCAAGTTTCGAAGTTTAAATGGAATTTTATAAATAGTTTTAAATTTCAATGCATTTAATTCTGATTTCATTCAAATTTGAATGTTTCCAATTTTAAATGCTTTATATTTTAATTCATCTCAACTCTTATCAATACAATTTTGAATGCACCTAACAATAGATTTTAATGCCTACAAGTATCAATTTTGTAAATTTGAATCTCTTGATTTTTAAGGCTTCCGAATTAAAAATCTTTCAATTCTAATTACTTACAACTTTGAATGCCTTCAATTAAAATAATTATCCTTGTATGTTGTACGTTTAGTCTCGACCTTTTTTGTATTAAATAGCGAAGCAAGTCTTGGAAATAAAAGTCAAAAAGAAGAGATAAGATAATTCTTTTGAAACGTTTCGGTCACTGTTTGGACAAAAGAATTATCGTACCTCTTCTTTTTGATCTTCATTAATTAATAATTCTTTTGTCCAAACTGTGGCCGAAGCGTTTCAAAATAATTATCTCATCTCTTCTTTTTGACCTTCATTTCCATGACTTGCTTCTCTATTTATTATCGTTGTATGATTATTATTTTTATAAATAATAATATTGTATGCTTTCAAATTTAATTGTCCTTAATTTTGACTGCTTTTTCAAATGATTTTCATAAAATGCTATTTTATGAAAAAAACCGAGTAGGTAATTTTATTTCTGATCTTTTGGGAAAATAGAAATAAAAAATGGTTAGATAATAATTCTGAGAAAAATATTACATACTTTTCGATTCCTTTTTTTGCATGTTAAGATCGGAGAACAGAATAATTGATGTTCAGCGAGATGAATCGAATTAGGACTGGTCTTGGGATATGTGAAATGGCAATGCACAAAGACCCAAAGAAATAAATCTATGAATCGTTTTTTCGTTCCAGGACATACTTATTTAGGTGATATGCTAATTACTGTAACGGCACGACCGAATGCCGTGATGATTCCGTTAAGAAAAATGTTTGAATGCAAATGCTTAAGAGTGATAGCATGAAAGTTAGATCTACTTGTATAATTTGTATACGATGACAGTGAATGAAATAAATTTACGTTAGAATGATTTATGTAATTTATAAATCTCCTTTCATTAATTTAGATTCATGCAGAAAGTTAAAGTTATTAGAATAAGTAAACTTAATTAAAAGCGTTCTAAATAGGATGGTCCAGTTTTCAAAGAATAATAATGAAATTATAATTTTAATTTATAAACGTTTCAACTTGAATTCAATTTTCTGCGATATTTAATTTGAACGAGATTGATAAAATTTATTGAATATCAAAAATTTTTAAAGTTTCTAAAATTGAATGTCTCGAATTTAAATTTAAAATATTTCAAATTTGGAATACCTTCTAGTTTCAATGCTTTTTATTTTTCTTCACTTGCTAGCGTGAAATACCTTCAACTTGTGACACAAATTTCAGTTTCTCAACACTAACTAATTTATATAAAAAACCACTTAAGATAAGAAAATAATCCAAATTTTAAGTAGACAAAAGAAAAAAAACCCTTTACATCATATATTATTGAAATGACCTCTCGTTAACCCACTTACTGACACTTCAAGTTAACTTTCATATATGGGACACGTTAAACATTTATGTACTAGAAATTCAGATTTCCCACAATGATTAATCTGTATGAAGGAGCTGTTCTCTTTTCTGAAGTAAGATGTTAGATCTGACTATACAACAAATTCTGACAGAAGAACTAATGGTCTTTTTCAGGTGACCGTGTCGTGGCTCAAAGTTGGCCCAATCCGATCGATGAATCATTTGATGAGCAAAATGATGTTGTCATCTTTCAGTCAGTCGTCAAATCCATCAAGGAATGGGAATCACATAAAAAAAGTTCACACAGGACTAAAAGAGAAGTTTCCAAAGTATGCTACGAGGATGTTGGCTGCTTTGAAGATACAGGACCTTTCAGTTATTTGGAAATGTTACCTTCACCCCCTAAGGATGTTGGTACCAGGTATTACCAAATTTTTCATTTTTATAATTTTAATTTTCATTCAGTGTTGCGGGAAATAACTTTTTATGCAAGTAACAAAGTTCCTGAAAAAGTTACACTTGAGGAGTAAGCAGCCTAAAGTGAATAAGTCCATTTAAAAAAAAAATTGAG